>JACBWW010000053.1:3416734-3449215 GCA_020086605.1 Lanius collurio | reverse complement strand
GGGGGCGGCCCGGGAGCTCCGCCACCGTCACGGGGCTCCCGGTGGCGGTACGGGGGAGGTGACCTCGTGGTGCGGCTGTCGGAGCGGTGGCGGCAGGTGGTCGGTGGGTCCTGGGCTCCTCTGGCGCCGCCGGGGTGAGGGCCCGCGCGGCACGGCCAGGCCACAGCAGCGCCCTCACGGCCTCACCCCCCCATGGCGCCCTCCTCACCTGTTCTGCTTCTTGTGCCTCTGCTGCGTCGTTCGCCGATTAATTCATTTTGAATTAAGTCATTTTTTACTGAATTTAACATTTGTTGATGCTGTTGCAAAATGTAGAATATGTAAACATTTTCTTAAGGGTGTTCTGTGATGTTTGATCCGTGTGTGCTTTCAAGGCTCATCAACAAGAAGGGACGTTTTATCCGAGGAACAAATAGCAGCTCCCAAGCTCTAAGTGATGTCCAGGTGTTAGAAAATCAAGTTGTTGTTGGTAGAATTGCCTTCTTAAGGTTTAGGCCTGGACATGTTTCCTGATCTCAGACCTAGAGGGAGTTTAACAAAGCTTGGGGAGAAGGATGTACCACTGATGGTGGGCACAGAGAATGCACAATTGATGGGCACAAAGACATCTGGCAGAACTGCCAAGATAAGGCATAAACTCATAAACCCAACCTGGCAATTGTGCTGAATAAACTCCAGCTGGATAAAGGGTAATTCTGGAAGGGGGAGATCACAACTGCCAACTCATGGGCCACTGAGCCAAGAAACCACCAACCCAAAAGAAGAGAAACACTGAGCATGGCACTAATTATCATGAGAAGCAAGAGAATGATTAACCAATAGAAGAAAGAACATTAATTAAAAGAGAACTATTTAACTTCTAGCCAATGAACACCAATGGCTTAGTAAGAAAACATTTGAAACTATGTGTGAGATACAGGTTATTGAGTTTTTTTATTGTGAGCAATGTTGGACATTCCCAGCACCCATAAGTTGATAAGGACAATGTGTTCCTGTCTCTTTAATAATTAAATAATTTATCTGCTAATTAAAACTTGGTCTTAAAGGAAATCTCCACTTCCCAGTTATCTGATTTGCGCAATTAAAGGCAGGTGCTGAGAAGCAGCTGCATTTCAGTGGTGACTGAAGTGATCCTTTTATAAACACTGCTTCAGCTGGCCTGAAATGCTGGATGCAGAATTTTGGAATTCATTTAGGAAATCCTGTGAGGTCTCTCTTAGAAATCATGGCATTCTAAGGACAGAGAGATAATTAACGTGATAATTTAATAATGCTTTTCACTTATGCAATAATCCTCATCCTCAAATCTAAAGGAAAATAATCCTTATCTTGAAGTCTAAAATAATTGTAGTTGATAAGTCTTTTTGTAAAATTTCTCAAAGTATTTGAAGTTTTTTTAATGGCAAAAGATATTATATGTGGACTGTGAGTCTGATGTGAAATTTTATAGTAATTTAAAAATAATTTTATCTTTAGATAGCTACAAATTAAAAGAATGAATATTTGAATCCTTTTTTAATGCAAAAAAAAATGCAATAGCAATAAAAAATTTAATAGGGATTTATATTTAATTTTTTTCAAGAAGTAAAGAGTTCTAGAATATTCTCAATATAGGGCTGCACATTTCAGGGTTCCCCCGGTGTTGTGCACAAAAGGCCACTGTGAACACACAGGTGTCCCAAGAGCATGTGGGTCACAGCACAGATATGCTGTAGACCAGCTGAAAATGCACAGATTTTGGAATGGGATTTTCTAGGAAGACAGAAAATAGAGAGAGAAATTAATTTACTAAATAATAAATATAATAAGGATTAAATATTTATTAATTGAACAAAAACATTGAGAAATCCAAGTATGAGGAAGACCTTAAAAGATGACTTTGGTTTAGGAATTAAGATATCTAGGAAAATAAGATGAGTTTGGATAAGGAATTAAGATATCTAGGAAAATAAACTTGCTTTTTCTTTATGCCTTCTGGTTTCTGAGACATTGCAAAGGCTGCCTTCATGTCTTCAGGCTGAAGTTTAGAAACTGAGTGTATTTTTGTGTTGACTAAACCTCTGTTTTCAAGTAATCCCAGTGCCAAATGTGCAGCCACTCAGGGTAACCTCAAATATCATGAGAAACTCCAGTGGTGTCACAAGACTCAACATAACTACTGTAACTTCTTGGGGCTACATTGTAAATTTCCATAGAAAATAAAATGAACTTGTTCAGGCATTCTAATGGGAACAGACATCTTTGTGTCATTGCGTGGTTCTCCTCAGTAGCCTAGGGAGGGATGGAAATATCTGATCTTTCAACATCCAACAGAAAATGCTTTCAGACCACTATTGAAGTATTCTGTGAGAAACAGATCCAGTCACTAGAACAGGTCATGAATCAGCTCTGTGCTGTTGGAATCTGTGCCTGCTGCAGGTTTGCTGAGGCTGGTGCTGTCATGGACACACAAGGAGGTGACACTGAGAGCCACCATTTAAAACCAGACCGACCCTGGCATGGTCTGAGACATCCGAGCCCATTCTCTGTAGGGTGCTGGAACCAGAGCAGGACATTCTTCAGCTTGTTCAGACCTGGCTTGCTCTTGAGTCTTGGATGTTGTTGGCTCAGCATTGGGGAGATCTGATTGTGGCCTTCCAGTACCTAAAGAGGACAACAGGAAAGATGGAGAGAGACCTGGAGTGACAGGACACAGGGAATGGCTTCCCACTGCCAGAGGGTAGGGTTAGATGGGATATTGGGCAGGAATTGTTCCCTGTGAGGGTGGGCAGGCCCTGGCACAGGGTGCCCAGAGCAGCTGTGGCTGCCCCTGGATCCCTGGGAGTGTCCAAGGCTGTGTTGGATGGGGCTTGGAGCACTCTGGGACAGTAGAAGTGTCCCTGCCTGTGGCAGGGTCTGGAACAAGATGGGCTTTAAGGTCCCTTCCAACCCAAACCATTCCATGATTGTGTGATTGTACATGAACTGTCTGTGTACTACGTGGCTAAAAAGACACTGCAGAATACATAGAGAATGTGGTGATGACTCCTGCAGAACAGACCAAGATAAATGCCTGGAAAAGGCAGGGAAAAGATAAGATTGTTCCATGCTATTGTTTTTGAATTGCTTTTTAATTCACCCCTAGAGTGCCCATGTTCCAATCTGCTGCGCAATCCTGCGTGAGACTATTCCTCTTTAAACCAGTGACATTTAAAAAGGAACCACAAAACCCCCTCCACAGGCAGGCTGCAGTTCAGTGAACTGGATGAACGATCTTTGCACATCCCCAGGGGCATGCACAGCTGAATATAGATCACCCAGCAGACCTGCCAGCCGTACGGAGCAGGGCCAGGCACTCCTGCAAACCTGCCAGCCCTGTGGGCTGGGCACTCCTGCCTCTGCTCCAGAGCAGGGTCTCTGCAGAGAATTCCAGCTGCAGGTGGAACAGCCCTGCTTGTGTGTTTTGGGCCAATCACAATAACAACAAATAATCTTGTTTTCTTCCAGTGAGCATCCAAATAGGACAGCTTTGGGAGATGGGCAGAGGAAAACATGGCTGTTGCAGATGTTGTACCCACAAAGAATCATGAAATTGTTAATGTTGGAAAATACCTCTAAGATCACCGAGTCCAACCATCAACCCAGTGCCACCAGCACATTCACCACTAAACCATGTGGGCCTTTGGGCACTTCTTTGTCCTTGTTGTCACAGACTGAGAAGGGATGTGTAGATGAGCAGCTGTCCCAGAGATGGGCAAAACTGTGGACATGTCTTAATTTTAGGTGCTCTCGTACTGCCAACTCTTCCGAGGCAGGGCTGTAATGCTGTAAGAAAATACAGGGAATATTTCAGGAAAACAATGGCAGTGGTGTCTCCTGTTGGGCCCTGAGCAGAGGGGGCAGACCTGGGGGCAGTGAGGACGTGGGTTTGTGTCCCAGCTCAGGGGCTGCTCTGGCTTTGTCCCTCCATATGCTGGGTAGGATTTGCATTTTCCTGGCGCTGGTGATGTCAGGGGCTGCCAGGACAAAGGGGAACAGGAGGCTTGGAAACAACAAGGATCAAGGAAAGAGAAAAGCCAAGTTTTTAAAAGCAAACGCTTAGTCATAGAGACACAGACGCAGGAGGGCTGGCAGGGGCCTTTTTCCATCCTGAAACTCCCCCTCATTCCCAGACTTGCTCTGGCTGTGTTTGCTGTTGAGATAACATCCCCTTCCCCCACCACCCACAGATAACTGAAGGAGCAGCCGTTGAAAAAGGAAAAAAAAAAAAAGGCAGTTGCCTTGCTCTGCCTGCAGGAGAAATGTCAGGAAGTGTCTGGTGGTGGGTGGGATGAAAGGAGGAAGCTGAACTCTAAAGAGAATATTCTAGCTCTGCTCGTGCAAACAAATGCCCCTCTGTATTCTGCTTGATAAGAACATCCAGGAGCAGGTCCTCCTGCATGCAGGAGTGTGGAGTAACTTCTGCACCTCTGAGGGATTTATTTGTACACACTGCATTACCCACAGCACTCCATGAACTGGAGGGGAAAAGATGGAAACAGCTCAGGAAAAGCACAAGCATCATCAATAATTAATAGTGCCTTTTTTTTTTAAATAGGAATGATCCAATATTAATTATGAAGTTAATTTCTGTTTGGATGGTTTGTGCATGTGTATGAAATTTGGACCAGGATTTGAGTTCAGTGCAATCATGCTTTTATTCTAATTACAATAATTATAAATCTATTTTGCATCCTCTTTTTAAGTCTCAATAACACAGGCTTTTGTTTCCAAACATGCCAGACAGCAGTTTTCGCACACCAAATATGGCAGATTTCAGCTCCCCAAAGTGAATCTGGTTATAAATACAAAAGAAATTGGTTTGATTCATTGTCACTGTGCAAATGTAAAAATAAACCCTGAACACAGGTCAAGAAAAGTACTTTGGATTTCTAAAGTCACAGAGTCAACAGGGATGAAGGAACTTAATTGCATACATCATGAAATATTTAAACAGACAGTGACCAATGTACAGATGTGGGATGCAGACTTTTGTAGCTAATTCTGTGTTACAAACAGCTGATGCTGCTCTGTGTCAGGGACTCTGTATTTTTCTTACTATGGAGCCTTAAAAATCATCAGTGCACAATTTTGAAGCTTTTTATTTTTTTTGTACTGGAAGGTCTGTTGGGAAAAATTCTATGGCAGAAGAACAAAACCCAGACAGAGAATTGAGTTTCTTATTTAACTGTAGACCATCAGCTCGATGCTCTCTTGGGACAGGGGTGCATCTCATCCACAGCAGGTTGGCAGGTGGAGGTTGCCATAAGAGCAAGCAGAAAAATTCTCTTTGCTGCACTTGGTTTTCTCATACAGTCATTGTTTATTTTCCAGCTATATTCATGCCTTCCTTGTGCTACCTGGACAGATTTATTGGAAAGTTTTTCTAACAGAAATCCAGTTTACAGTAACAGAAGTTTTGTAGCAGGTTCATGGCAGGTTCTTCTGTAGGGCAGTGGGATAAATTCTAGTTATGCCTATCTCATTTCTCTCCACAGCTCAAGGACATGTCCTTGTCGTACAACTGTGCTGAGTGTTCCTGCATGGCAGCGAGCATCCTTGAGTCCAATTAACATCACTGGGAATGGAGGGCTCTTGCAGCCTCTTGGAAGACAGTCTTGGCATGCTCAGCTGCCCCAGGATCACTCTGCCCATGGCAGTGCAGTTCCTGCTGAGAGAGGAGACACGGGCAGCAAAAGGAGGGAAAGACCAGTTTATCCAGATTGCATGATCTTGTCAAGTCACAGAACTTCCCAGTCTCAGAGCTATCTATTTTTAAGCCTATAGGCATATTTGTTATGGTATAGAGGGAAAACTTGTTGGAGAGCAGATTTAATCTGTGTTCATGGAGAGCTGAAAACAGTGCTGGAGGGAGAGGAGAACCCTCATCACTGAGTGCCCAGGAAAGCTGCTGTGAGCTGAAGAGCCACTGCAGCAGCTCTTGGCCACTCCTGCCATCCTGCCTCAGCTGTGGGTACCAGCTGATGCTGTTGGCATTTTGCTTCTTCCTTTATTATAGAAAAGGTGATATTTCTTCGTGACACCGTGGTGAGCCCCAGAATGATGAAATGTTCTGCAGGAATCGCTGTTCTTCCAGGCAGGTTTATCCCAATGCTCCACAGATTTGGTTTAGGAGAGCCTGCAGCAGGGCAGGGACTCCAGTCTGCACCTTCTGGCTGCCTCCCTGCTCTGCTTTCCCTTCCCACTCCTCCCTTTACTTCCTGATTCTTAAAATTCCTGAGCATCTCTAGTTCTGGGACATACTGGAATTTGTGCACACAGCCCTTAAACTGTTTTCTTCTTGGTCAAAATTGTCCAGGGAGTGCCCAGGGAGTGCAGACATGGCATCTCCTCACAACATTTAATCGCTTCTTCAGTGAAAAGGGATGTTAGTGGGATTTGTTTGTTTGTACTTGGGACACTTAGAGAACCTCATGGGGTAATTATTCCTAATTAGCAGCTTGGACACATGCTGCTCCTTCCTCCTACAATCTGCAATTAATAATACAGAGATAATTCAGATTTCTCCTTGCCAGTCTTGTGTTTGTGTTTATAAGAGGAGGAAACAGTTTAGGGAAAAAAAATTATCTAAATCAATCACCTGCTGAGCTCCACACAGGGATTACCTGAGGATTATCCTGTGCTCGTGGCAGCTGAGACATTCAGAACTTTGGGCACCTCTGTGTCAGCCTGATTCCCTCTGCCATACTCCTCTAAGGCTGCTACAGGTCTTTTCTTTATTAGTCATGGACTGCTTCTTATTATGGCTTAATTCAATTTCTAGATCAGTTGTACAGTAAGAAAAATCTTCAGAAGTAGTAACACTAGTGTTATTTTTAAGTAGATTAATATTTTGAGGGTGAGGAAGGTCTGGAGTTCTGGTTTTGCTTCTCTCAACGACACCTATTAAACTGAACTAATGTATGTATGCACTGAACATCCCAATAAACAGATCAATGTGAAGGATGGAGAAATACTTCAACTCCTACCCCAGGTGTCACAGAGAATTTCCAGTCTCAAATGTTTTTGTTTACAGTGGAACATACTGGGAAGAACATCCCAAGCTTGCTTTCTCAGTGTTTGTTTTTATATGAAACCAGGAAGCTGGCCAGCACAAACACTTACAAAACAGGTGATTGTTAACAGAGGTTGTTTTTACTTCAAGTCCTGCTCAGGCATCAGATTTTCTTTGATTTGAAGACCAGGATAAACACTCATATTGAAATTGCAAAATGTGGACTCTTACCCTGGCCTCTACTAGATCTGGAGAAATTCAAAGCCACTTTGTGGACTTCAGATAAATTCTACAGATTTTTGTGGTACAGATTTTTTCACAGAGTCAGAGAATCACAGAATATCTCAAGTTGGGAGCGACCCAGACGGATGATTGAGTCCAACTCCTGGGCCTGCCCAGACACCCCAATAATCCCACCCTGTGCCTGGGAGCATTGTCCAAATGCTCCTGGAGCTCTGGCTGCCTTGGGGCAGTGACTGTTCCCCGGGGAGCTTGTTCAGTGCCCCACCACCCTCTGGGGGAAGAACTTTTCCTAATAACCAACCTAACATCCCCCTGTCACAACTGGCTTCCCTTGGGTCCTGTCCCTGGTCACACAGAGCAGAGATCAGAGCTGCCCCTCCCTTTCTCTGTTGTTCTGATTTTTGTCATGCAGATTTTTGCAGAATTAGGAGTAGAATTATACTCTTTATTTCTTTTGAAGAATGATAAAAGAATGTTGTTCCCTAAAATACAGTTCATTTATACTTAAGACACAACAAAGGCAAACTCAACTCTTTTCCACTCAATATTATTTGTTTCCTGAAGAGACAGAACCAGAGATGACAGCGAGGCGATGCCAGTTGTTTGTGTGTGATAAGAGCCAGTCCCAAATTTGTTCTTGCAGTGATTTAACCTCTGAGACACCTCGTGGTGGAAACACTCACTGCCGGCAGCAGGGCCACGGTCAGAATCCATTTTAAAACAACGTGGAGTTTCCATCCTACAGTGCTTGGAAGTGGCTGAAGTCCCACAGCCATTACACCACTGATTCGGGGCCAGGATCAATCTGTGGCTCCTTTTTATTAAAAAATTATAAAGCCATAGGGATATTTTTTTTTGTTGCTCTCCTGCAAGGAAATGCTGGGAGAATTGAGATTGCTCAGCCTGCAGAAAATAAGACTTTGGGAAGACCTAATTCTTTCCAGTACCTGAAGGAGCTGGCAGGAAAGACAGAGAGAGACAACTTACAAGAGCCTAGAGTGACAGGACAAAGGGGAATGGATTCCCACTGCCAGAGGGCAGGGCTAGATGGATTTTGGGAAGGAATTGTTCCCTGTGAGGGCGGGGAGGCCCTGGCACAGGGTGCCCAGAGCAGCTGTGGCTGCCCCTGGATCCCTGGCAGTGCCCAAGGCTGGGTTGGACATTGGGGCTTAGAACCACCTGGGATAGTGGAAGGTGTTCCTGCCCCCATGGCAGGGGGTGGAACAGGATGGGATTTGAGGTCCCTTCCAACCCAAACTATTCTGTGATTCCATGCTTCAGTGAAGAATGAAACTGGCCTTTGACGTCCCCAGGGTATCAGAAATATTTCTGAGATTGATGATGTTTTATCACAGCACCGCCACAGTTCCAGGTCTGTGCAACGAACGTGGGACTTTCCCTTGGGTTTCTCACGGGGTTGGCTTTTGTTGTTTTCAGACCTGAAAATGAATGTGAAACATCCTTGGGAGCTTGAGAGTGGGATGGACTGAAACACTGGTGAAGGGAAGGTATAAAAACATTGTTCTGGAATCGTGTTGTGCCTCCCGTGCGGCACTGCTGAAACCAGGGACACTGAAGAGATGGAATGTGCTTCTGGCCTGTTTTCTGTAACAGAACATGGAGTGTCAGGAATGTAACCACTGACTTGGCACAGCCGCTTTATTTTTCACCTCACAATGCACCAGGTACATTTTGGGAAATTTGCGTTGATTTTGTTCGCACCCTGCCATGTCCTGCATTCCCAGGGAGTCTGGAAAGCGCGGATCGCTGCTCCCACATTAGGCAGTTTTTTGGTGCTTCCCTGCCCGACTTTTCCCACAAAAGAGTGAATGTGACCCCCCACACTGGCGCCGGGGCTCCACTACAACCCTTGAATGCTTAAATCAGACACTTTTAATCTCAGATTGGGTTTCAAAGCAAAAGCGAAGGCTCCGGCTGCACTGAAGCACCGAACTGTAATTGAAATTACATTTATTTGACGTTTTTCCAGCCGCAGCCGGGGCCGAGGACACCCTGAGGCGCAGTGAGGCCGCGCACCTCCCCGTGATTGACAGCCGACACAGCCAATCACGACCCGCGCTCCAGCCGTGACTTCGCCTCCCGCCGCTCAAACTGCCCAATCAGCACGCGGGGGGTTAACGGACCGTCCCGTGCCAACGTCGGCGGTCAAACGCGCCAATGGACAGCGGGCAGGCTCGTAACCAATGAGATCAAAGAGTTGGCGGACTTGCGACACGCTATTGCTGGTTCCGCCTGTCAGTCACGTCCGGCTGTGCCGGTGGTTGGCTGGTGGGTCGGAGGAGGGGCTTCCGGGGGCGGGGACAGTATATTAACGACGGACAAAGGCGGCGGCGAGGCCGTCTAGCTCGCCGCCATTTTGCGCAGCGGGCGCTGAGCAGCAGCAGCTGCCGCGGCCGGAGCTCTCTCCTCCTCTCCGCCTCCTCTCTCCGCTCCACCATGTCGCGGGATCGCTTCCGTAGCCGTGGCGGCGGCGGTGGCGGCTTTCACCGGCGCGGCGGCGGCGGCGGCCGCGGCGGCCCGAACCACGATTTCCGCTCGCCGCCTCCCGGCATGGGCATGGGACAGAACCGTGGACCGATGGCGGGAGGCCCGCAAGGCCCAGGCGGCCCGCCGGGAGGAGGCCCGAAGCCCGAACCGCCGAAGCCGCCCACGTCCACCCCTGCTCCGCCGTCTTCATCCTCTTCAGCAGCCTCCGCCACCACGGCGGGACCTACCGGCAGCCAGGCCGGAGCGCCTCCATCCTCAGCGCTTCCCGCGGGGCAGCAACCACAACAGCAGCCGCCGGTTTCGGCTCCCTCCTCGTCTCCCTCCGGCCCACAGCCGCAATCCAAGCCCAGCCCCAGCCCCACGCCGGCCGGCGGCCCTAAGAAAGGACAAGGACAGTCTCCCGGTGGCGGCCCCAAGGGGCCAGGCGGGCCGCAGCAGGGGCCGCACAAAGGCGGCCCGGGGCACCGCGGCGGGCCGGGCGGGGAGCCGCGGGGCCGCGGGCAGCAGCACCAGGGCCAGCAGAGCCTCGGGGCACTGCAGGGCTCGGGAGAAAGGAGCGAGAAGTTGTCGGACGAGGTGAGTCACGGCGCTCTCCCCCCCAACATCCCTCAGGCACAAGATGGCGGCGGCTCCGCGCGCCCGCGCCGCCATCTTGAGGGGAGGAGCGGGGTAGAGGCGGCGGCCCCTCATCGGGATCCGAGCGGTCCCTGCTGTCGGGGCTGCGGTTTGGGTCCCCTCGAGGTGCCCCTCGCGGTGGCACGGGACTGTGGCTTGGATCTGCTCGCGGTGTTTCTGGCGGTCCCGGGGCTGCGGTTTGGAACTCTTCGCGGTGCCCGGGCGGTCTCGAGGCTGCGGTTTGGGTTTCCCGGGGGTTCCTCAGGGCTGCTCCCCGCAGCTTGGTGTGCAGCACCCAGTGATGGCTCGAACTGGTGTGATTCTTTGTAGGGTTTTAAAGCCAACCTCTCTCTCCTGAGGCGACCCGGGGAGAAGACGTACACACAGCGCTGCCGGTTGTTTGTTGGGAATTTGCCTGCTGATATCACAGACGAAGACTTTAAAAGACTGTTTGCCAAATATGGGGAGCCGGGAGAGGTTTTTATCAACAAGGGGAAAGGCTTTGGATTCATTAAATTGGTAGGCATTCATGTTGTGTGTTCTTCCGTTTCGTTCTCGCGATGTGATGTACAACTTAGTTTTCTAAAACTGGATTTTGAACTTTCCCCAGGAATCTAGAGCTCTTGCAGAAATCGCAAAGGCAGAGTTGGACGATACCCCCATGAGGGGCCGGCAGCTCCGCGTTCGCTTTGCCACTCATGCCGCCGCCCTGTCGGTGCGGAACCTCTCACCCTATGTGTCCAACGAGTTGCTCGAGGAAGCTTTTTCCCAATTTGGTCCGGTGGAAAGAGCTGTTGTGATTGTAGATGATCGAGGTAGATCAACAGGAAAAGGCATTGTTGAGTTTGCATCAAAGCCTGCTGCAAGGAAAGCATTTGAACGGTGTACTGAGGGAGTGTTTTTGTTAACAACGTAAGTACTTTGCCAGGATTTTTTAGTTTTAAGCTGAATAAAGACTGTAGGAGTCTAGTTTTTCAGAATAAAGGCTTTTAGAGGAGTAAAATGAGTGTTTTCTTTTCAGCACTCCCAGGCCAGTTATTGTGGAACCATTGGAACAACTGGATGATGAAGATGGTCTTCCAGAAAAGCTTGCTCAGAAGAATCCGATGTATCAAAAGTAGGCACTCTCTTTTGATATAAAGAGGTGTCAGTGATGTTTTAAGTAGTACTGTCCTTGGCACTGAGAAGTATGGAAAATTTTTCAGTAACAGCCTTTAGATTTTCGGTTGTATTTCCAGTTCTTGGGGGTTTGGTTTTGTTTGTTCGTAGTTTAAAGTAACATAAGGATTTGTTTAGTGTATTCACCGAGTGTTACACAAGCAGTTTTCTACATTGTATTCCAAAGAAATAGCATACTGACAGATGGTTTTGGTGTATGTAGAAACTTGAAAAAAGCTGTTTCATGCTATTGTTGAGAGCTGTCTCCCTTAAGGCATGTCTTGGGTTGAAGATCCCATTGGGAATTTGGAGATTTACATTCATGGTTTGAAGTGAGAAATAAAGTAAAATTTTCACTCATTCCATGATTAGTATAAACTTGTTGCATGTGGATTTGCCTTAGGCACTGACTACTGGCATAAAGGAGCAAGGAGTGTAGAGTAGTATTAAAGAGAAATCTTTTCTGAAACAGCAGGTTTGTGTTAGAATGTGTATATTAAATCTGTTTGTTGTAGGAATTTTATATTTTCCCAGATGACAAAAGGGAGTGCAGGGAGGGAGATCCAGTCAGTCTTGTTTGGCTTAGAAAGTGTTCAGAATTCCTTGCTTTGATCAAAAATTGTAAGTAGTTTAGAGGCAGCTTGGAGAAGAACGTGGATTAATACAGCGTTCCAAAATGTTGAAATACTTTGTATTAGTAATGTAAGGAAAGCTTTTGAACTTGGTAGTTTTGTTCCATTAATTACTGAATTTTAAGTTCCAGTTTCCTTATACGACAAAACAAACTGTTGGCGCTCGGGCATTTTGAGAACTATTTGTGTGAAAGTGAAGGCTGTTGCTTGCCTTTGACACAGAGTGCTTTGGCACTGGGAAAATCCACCTCGGTTGTGCCTACTTGGGCAAAGGCCTGTCTTGTTTAAGGATATTTTGTGCCTGGAGTTGTTGGCAGTGAGGTGTCTAAAAACAGTTAAGAATGAGGTAAACAAGCAGTAGCACTTGGAAGATTTGCTTGGATGTGATAGTGCAGGAGTCTCCATATATGCCATGATAATTATTTATGTCCAGTGCTGTTGTCTCAGTGTGTAAGATGCAGCACTTCCATCACACCTTGTTCCCTGTTCCCATGGTTGTCAGGTATTTTCAGGGTGCTCTTTGATGATGTTCCCCGTTAATTCAGTTATTTTGCTTGTGATCTTGTATTGACCTTGAGCTTCCAGGGTTGCCCACTCTGAGCATCTTCCTTTCTGCAGGGAAAGAGAGACTCCTCCCCGTTTTGCTCAGCCTGGCAGTTTTGAATTTGAATATTCCCAGAGATGGAAATCTTTAGATGAAATGGAAAAGCAGCAGAGAGAGCAAGTGGCAAAAAACATGAAAGATGCCAAGGACAAACTTGAAAGTGAGATGGAAGATGCTTATCATGAGCATCAGGCAAACCTCTTGCGTCAAGGTAATCAGTTCTGAGTGCTTACTGTTTTTTTGCTTTAAATGGTAGCCTAAAGATATGGCTATTTAATGGTTTAGTGAGTAAGTTTATACTTCTGACTGTGAAGTTGAGAATGTCAGAGGTGAGGAGGAACTGGTAGTTTTTTGATATTTATATCAGTGGGTATTGGTAAGAACAGTGGTGATGCTGGAAGGTACTTCTCTGCCACAGTGCAGCTGAGGCCTGTGTAATTCAGATATAATTAAAATGTGACATTTTGTGAAAAAGCCGCTCACAGGCTTCATTCCTGCAGACCTCATGAGGCGCCAGGAGGAGCTGAGGCGTATGGAAGAACTCCATAATCAGGAAATGCAGAAACGCAAGGAAATTCAGCTGAGGTTAGTTTGGCTTTCATGGGATTTTATTCAGAGTTACATTTATACCTTTTTTTTCCCCAATTACTTACATATGAAAGTTTTTATTTTTCAAGAAACACCATTGCTGCTTCAGTTTGTGTTTGCGAAATTGAACTGCTGTGTAAGTTTCTCCTCAAATGTTTGAACATCATAGAGTTTAGTTTTCTTTTTGCTTATGAGTAATCATTTAGTACCTTTATTTTGCTGGAGCCAAGTGGTGGTGGTGGTGTGTGTTCCCTGTGCCCCACTCCCGGGGTTTAACATCCTGCTTTGTGGTGACCAGGCAGGAGGAGGAGCGTCGCCGGCGGGAGGAGGAGATGATGATCCGTCAGCGGGAGATGGAAGAGCAGATGAGAAGACAGAGGGAAGAGAATTATAGTAGAATGGGTTACATGGATCCAGTAAGTGACATCATGGCGGGGTTGGGGTGCATTACCACGTTCAGGAATTGTGTGGATGTATTTTCAAGGTTGCTGTGTTTTGCTTCCTTTGGGTTGGTGACTGCACTCTGTGTAGGGGCAGTGGCATTAGTTGGCTGTACATGTGCTTTGTGTCCTGAAAAGTCTGGGTTTTGGTGGTCGAATATCCAAGGTAAAAGGTGTTTTTTCTATGCAGAGGGAGCGAGACATGAGAATGGGTGGTGCTGCCACAATGAACATGGGAGGTAAAGAATCTTCTAAGTAATTACTTTATTTGGCTAACTTAGAAATGGTCAGAATATGATTATGTATTTCTCTCTCTTAGATCCTTATGCTTCAGCAGCCCAGAAATTCCCACCTCTGGGAGGTGGTGGCGGCATAGGTTATGAAGCTAATCCAGGAGTTGGCCAAGCAGCCATGAGTGGTTCTATGATGGGAAGTGACATGGTAACGTATCCTGTGGTGGCTTTAGCTTAGCACAAGGGAATTGTTGTGGTTGGGAATGAGTTCTCCAGTGTTTGGATGGTTGTGGAAATGTCACTGTTAACTGCTGACTTTCTTACCAGGTGTTTAACAGAGGACAGCGTGGCAGTGTGTAGCACTAGAGTAGTTGATAACCTTTATGGTAGCTTACACACTGAGAAAATTGTTCGTAAGTGAATTCAAATGTGCTCTTCAGCATATTTGCAGTTAACTGACTTCATTGGACTTTGGAAATTCTGCGTCACTGTTAGGCTTGGAAGGATTTTTACGAATTCTAGAGAATCTGACAAATTTCATCAAAATACTTAATGCGGTAGCTTTTCAGTAATTTGATGTTCTGTATTGATGGACAAGAGATATTTTTTTTGTTCTCCTTCCCAATGTGTAACACTGTTTGTTTTGGCCCTTCCAAGCCTAGGTAGGCTGGATGCATGTTGATCTGGGTATGCTGTTCAGTCCAGAATCTGCGCTCAGGTCTGTTCCAGCAGCAGATTAACTTAAGTAATCAATGGTAAACAGCATATCCTTTAGTCTGTGCTGATGTTGCTGTAGAAGAGCAGAAATGCTGGTTTTTAGCTTCAGGCGTGTTCCAGCTATCCTGGAATGTAGCCATTTGTGCTTCCTGTCCCCCAAAGAAATGATAGCCCGATCTGTTTTGCCCATGTTGGGCATGTCACAAGGGTAGAGCCTGTTAAAGCTACAGCGTATCTCCTGTTCCATGTTTCCAAACTGTACTATTTTTGGCACACTACATGTGTGACTGGGCTTGGAGCCTGCTTGGTGTTCCTACACTGAAGCACCACGAATGTAGATTACAGAAGTGCTTAATGGGCAGGATGGGAATCTGTTGACTTAGGTGGCGATACCAGTGTGCTTTCACCCTTCTGAAAGGGTGTACACTTGTAGCACAAGCTGAACTAAATGATTTTTGGGTGGGTTTAGGCCTCTGGCTTAATGTGCTGAGCTACCATAGTAGCTTGTCAGATATCTTCTGTTTTATCTTTTTGGGGAACCATATGTTTGGAATGGTAACTTCAGAGAGCATCATTGATTCAGTAGACAGTGCTGTTGGCCTTAAGGTATCTCAATAATCTACTGATATCTAAGCAGTTCCTGAGTTCCTGTGAGCAGTTAGGCAGTGTGTGGTGGATACTATGTACGTATTTCTCCTGAAAACCATGGTACCAGGTGCATGTTGAACTTGTGTAGTACCTGAAATGTGATCTGGTCAAAAGGTGTGACAGTGAGGTGGATTAACTGCCTAGAGTTTCTTAGGCTGGAGATCTCTGCCACACAGTGCTGTCACAGTTCCTGGGCCGATACCTTTAAACAGAATTGGAGATGAGCTGAAGCTGTCATGAATTAGGCAGAAATAACCTAAATAATATTTGTGAAACTCCTTTCTTGGGTGCTGACTTTCAGAAGTCAGGAGCTCTGAAGTGTGCATTTTCAGTTGCAGATAATTTTTGTAACAAACCACCTACCATTGTTCTGTGACTCGGTAGTGGGAACCTTGGTTGAAATGAAAATTTAAAGCTCTCTTTGACCTCATCATGTGTAAGTTCTGTAGGTTGAATGCTGATCACACCTAGTAATACAGTAACTGAATGAAGTACATGCAACTAGAGGTACAAGTAAATAGACCTGAAGTCTCTGCTTTATTGCAGAGTAACTAAGCCGTTACACCTTGGTGTGAAACCTTTCAATGCTGTTAAGCTGTGAATTTTCCAAGAGCTTGTGGTGAAGGTGGGGTGGGAAGGGAGATACTGCCTGGATGCACACGACCCTCTGTGCATTGCTCTAACTGGAAACACTGAGTGCTTGGAACACATTTTGCATCTGATGCAGCACCAGCAGCTCCGGAGTACGTGGGGTTTGAACAAGTGCCAGTCTTTGCTCGAGCAGTTGCGTTGGTTAGGTAAAGCACTGGTCAGTAGCTTTTTTCACATTTTTTTTTTTCTTCTTGCAATGCAGTAGTGCTCACAATGAGTTTTGGTACTGCCAAAGGCCTCTGCAGTTTAGTCAGCAGACCGTAGTCTTAACCCCATCTTGAAAAGCACATGGTCTCTAGACAGCACATGCCAGTCCTGGTGAGTAGGCATTCTGTTACGTTTGATGAATGTCAGCTCCTGCTTCAGCCAACCGGAGCTGCGTTCTCTCATTAGGCTGATTTGGAAATGACAGTGATGTAATCTGAGCTTTTACTGCACTAAAGGTGAGAAGTTTGCAAGCTATTTGCATTAACTTGGTTGAAAATTTTGCTAGAGCTCATTTGGAAAAGTTGTTAATTCACATCTGCACTAATGCTTACATTTCTAGCACTGCAGGGAGGATCTGTTCTTTGTAACAGATGTATGAGAATGCATCAAGTGGGAACATACCTCAAGGCATGTATTACAATAAACTAATTTTTAAATTACCCTTTTTTCCTTTCTATGTTCCCGGTACCTGTGGATCGGCTCAATGGTGATTGTATCGACGAACCTTGACTACGGAACCTTCTAAAAATATATACTTAACACACATGGACATCAACTACTTATAATGAACTGTTAATTCTGTTCCAATAGCGTCCTGAACGCTTTGGGCAGGGAGGTGCGGGGCCCGTGGGTGGCCAGGGTCCTAGAGGAATGGGGCCTGGAACACCAGCAGGATATGGTAGAGGGAGAGAAGAATATGAAGCCCCAAACAAAAAGCCCCGATTTTAGATGTGACCTGTAGTTTCATTCCAGTTTGTTTTTGTCTGTCTTGTTTAGACACCGACTTCTTAATTCTTGCATTTTAGTAAGAAAGCTACGTTTTTATGGATGTTAGAAACTTACTGACCTAATATTTGTAAGTGGTCTGTTTGGGCGAGTACAATTTAATTATGTAATGCAGTGTTTCAAAATCAAATTTAGCTGTTTTTTTGATGTATAACGTCCCTAACTTGATGGCAGTGTACCTTGTGCCACTGAATTCCCAAAGTGTACCAACCTTTTTTTTACTGTGCTTCAAATAAATAGAAAACTAAATGTAGTAACTCTTCTTGCCAGTCGTGGTTAAACAAAAGAGGCCAAATACCACACCTGCCACTGTAACCCGAGAGCCTTGAGCTGAGGTCGGACTAGACCAGGGTGTGGAACTGCAGTGAAGAGTGAGATCTCTTCCCATAGTGCCTCTCTAGCCAAAGATTGGGTTAAATTGTAGCTGAACTTTGCAGTAGGTGCAGATTTTTTGAGCAGTAATTGTGCTGCAATGAGGAAGCAAATGGAAATCTTACAAGTCCTGTAAGATACATTATTTAAAGCTTCACTGCAAGCAGTGCAGTAATAAATTCCATATTTTAGCTATGGGTGGTGGGATGGTAGCACTTACCACCCTGGCAGTTACTGCTTGGAATCTTTCAAAGACTTTAAGCAGCAGACTAGCAATGGTTATTTTAAAATAAATTCATAGAATGCCTTGTATTGGCTGACTTCCTAACTAAAGGATTGTTAATGTGATATTTATATGCTCTTAAGCTGTCTTGAGATTACAGGATCTGGCCTTGCTCCATATTGTACACCTGCCTGAAATTGCTTGGCAAAAAGACCAGAAGTGTTACTCGAGTGATTAAGGTTAACTTGCTTATGTCCTCATGCTAACAGTGGACTAATTTGCCTAGTTCAGAGTACAATCATTTGTATTATGGGGACTGCAGGAACTATTCTTAAATCGTGTAGCTGGTGGGCAAATCCTAAAATCCTGTATGTAAAATACAGCAATCAGCTTGCTTGCATGATGGTTATCGCTCTTTTATTATTGATGTTTGGAGAAAATGCTTCAAAAGTAGTATCTGAATCTGGAGTTTTGAAGAGTTAATACTACACAGTGCAAATAAACTCCCTTTAAGGTTCTTTTTGTAGAAGATCTGATGTATTCGTTAGTTTGCTGTTCATTTTATTAAGCCCCAGAAGAATTTCAAAGCATTCTGGACTCATTGGTAAGGTAGTTGCTTTGCTTATTATTACAATGTACCAGGTAAGCTGGGAACGTGATTTCCCAGTGTCAAATACCTCGGTGTTAATGCAGGATACATCAACCTGCTTGGCACAAAGTAGGTAAACTTAGCTTGGCTGGACCTTCACATGATCCCCAACCATTGGAGTTCTGTAAATAGCTTTAATCTTCCCAATATCTTTCCATTCCTTGTGCTAATCATTGGCTAATTCTAAATTTTTCTGCTAAATTTTCCCTGTGGTTAAAACTTTAATGGCAGATTGCAGGGTTTTAGGGTACAGATGTCTGATCCCTCTTGAAGTACTGTTACCCCTTAAATGACAGAATAGGAAGTTGGGGAATGTGGATACAGGTAACATTGACTTGGAACGTGAAGCTCACTGAAGAGCGATTCAGCTTGTTTGGTGAATGCTTTCTGTTTACCCAGAAAAGTTTGGGGGTTGATAACATGCTACAACAATGAATTGCTCTTGAGGAAATTCCGAATTGGCAGTTCATAAACTGCAGACCAAGTATTTGGAAGTTACTTGTATTGGATAGTTTACAAATGAGCAGTATCGATGCAATTTGCATTATTGAAGCGATTTTAAACAATATCTTTTCTGGAGGGTGTTCATGGGACACCCACAAAAAGTGAAGGTGTCCGAGGTGGGGAATTCTGAACGTGAACATTAAATTAATTTTTTCAGTTTATTTTTCAGATTACATGTCAATCTTTATTAAAAGAGATGCTGGTGCATATCCTAAAGTATGTTCTTTTGTAGTTCTGTAACTTGGAAGAGTGAAGGATGCTGCTGTCTTTGTCCCTTACAGAGCTTGTCTTTGGGTACCCCTGTTTTGTATGTAAGCTACTGTTGCTAGGTATTAAAATAGCTGAGCTGCAAAACCATGATTAGTAAATATATTGAAAGATTTGGCGGTTTTCAAAACATCTGCAAGTTTGGTTAAATCTGGCTTTGTTGTAGCTGTATAAGCAGAATTTCTAAAACAAGTTCTGCTTTGAGTTGCATGTACTAAACAGGCATATGATGAACTAGCCAACTAGCCAACTTCTTTTCAAGACCTTTTAAAGATGGTGTCTTAAAAGCTGGCAAACATGTCAACTTTAAAATCTGATAAAAGTTACTAAATGTGGGAGGCGAGAAAGTGACGTTCCTTTGATCTGTTCTATGAGGTTTTGGACTTTTTTCATAAACTCAGATTTATATAATTGAATCTTTTAAAATCTTTCAGAAAAGTGCTTTGCTGGTCAGACCTGTTTTTGGATGGTCTGGATCACATAACATTTTTGTACTGGACTTGGAGGACATTGGCTGTTGCAGTTTAGCTTGTTTTATCAAAATTGAGCCCATTTTGACACTTGGAGCTCTAAAAACTGCAGCAAGTAGAAACTGGTATCGTTACACATATGTCTTCACACTTTCTCAGAAATGAATACAGAATAATCTTACCTTCTGGTGTAGATACATTACACTAATCATTTATACAGCTGATGAGAAACTGAAAATGCTTTTGAGATTTTGTGGTATTTTTGTGGTAGACAAATTCTTGGCTTCTCCTTGGCAACCATTTACTGTGGCAGCAAGTTCTTGCTGGAGTTTGAGACTGCAATTTACACTTTAACTAGTGGCCTGCTACATAACTGCACTTAGCCAGCATTTCTGCAGTTCATAACTGTGAGGAACGTAGTACCACAAATGGCAATGGACATTAGGACCCGGATGTAGTATTCCTGCTTGCTCCAAGATTCTCATTGCCGACTGCGTACAGGTAGGTAACAAGCAATATAATATAACTTGGTGACTTTCTATGTAATCTTATACTGTGAGTATTCTGACATCACACTTCTGACTGTGGAATTACAGTGCAGCACTCCATACCTGTATGCTGAGCTTGCATCAAGGCTGCGTGGTTTTCGGTTTTAAGCTTTTGTCTCATTCAGAGACAACAAGTAACTTACTGTGGCTCTTAGATGAGGATTTCCAGACCCGATTCCTCTGTACATACGACTTGGCTTGGGTGGATTTTTCTTAGTTCCGATGTAACGAAGATATTCTTAAATGAGCACTGGGGGGAAAAGGGAATGTGATCTTAAACTCACTTGGCTCTCAGTGCCTAGAAAAGAACACGTTTAAACTTTCTGTAAGTGATGAAGTGGCCCATCTGCAGCTCATCCTGTGTAGAGTCTTGGCTTGGTGGGAATGTGTTAGTGACCACTGCTCTTGTGCTGTGTGTGCTATGTGAGAGTCACCTCGAACTACTGGTACAAGCAGCTCTGAGACTGATCCAGAATATTTTTGAGGATGTAAATGAGTGCTTGATTGAATATCCCTGTGAGTTTCATAAAGCTTATGGACATTGCAGTAGTCTTTATTTTAACCTTTGATTGACAAGCCTGATACATTCCTCTGCTTTAATTGACAGTGATGAGATTCTGTACTTCTGCCTTGTATAGTCATCTTGGTAGTGTGATGTACAATTTCATTTTTCATCAGTCTTGGGATGTAATTCTAAACTCTTCATTACTAGAACTCCTGACTGTAATGTTCCAGGATTAACATGCTTACGTTGCCAGACATCCAGACGTGCTGATCTCCAGCTCTTTTGCATTAGCTCTTGAACCTGAATTTCAAGGTCCCTTGTTCCAGCAAATGATCTGGCTCTTGTCTGATACTCAGTTTATTTCACAGGCGTTGTAATGTGTTTTCCCTTGTTCTGCAAAGTTCTGCTTTGCATACTCGTTTCTGGTGTTATTGTCACTTCTGGAACCCTTCTTCGTTACCTTCCAGGCAGGACTCTTTGCTGGTGAACAGGGATCTGCTGGACAACCTTGACCTCTGCTGTAGCCACCTTTTCATGTTCCATTGAACCCTTGAAGTAGCAGCTGCACCATAAGATAACATCAACAAGTCTTTGGTTGCACCACAGTGAGTGTAGCCCATGCCAGCTGGTCACAGAGTGACACAAAGTCAGTTTGGCTTTTGATGATGGTTTACCTCTACCTGTGACTTGAATCCATTTTGTGATGGCTCATCCTTACCTGGGACTGGGATCCAGTAGCAAACCTGATGGCAGCCATTGTGCTGTCAGGTAGCAAAACTGAATTAGTGATCTTAAACCATTGCTCAAGATCTGACTTAAGTTTTTCCAGTGTGTTCTGGATACTTGACTTGCAGGAATGTCATGAAGGGGTTATTGGCACATCTGCCTCATTCTACGTACTTGAACTAAGCAGGTTTTTGACACTCTTGGAGCAAGCAATTTGGGACTGAACCATGGGGCTCAGACCAGCTCTGGCTGCAGTAATGAAACTTGGTGTGGTAGCAAACTTAGTCATGTCTGCTCTAAGTCAGTCTGTAATAAGTGGGTACAAGAAATGACATTCAAGTGCTTGCATTGTGTTTCATCTTGGTTTTATCTGTGTGTGAAATACACTTTTTCTCAAAAGCTTACCTGAAGCTCAGAAGTGTGGTGTCAGAATACATCTGCGTACTGCTAGGCCCTCCGAGCAGAGCCTGGTGCTGGCAGGAGAGCACAGCACAGCGTGGATGGGGCTTTATTGTAACATTAAGCATACAAAGTGTTGATTTGCTTGCAGTTCTCCCCATAGCTAAACACTGAGGCCTGTGAGTAGTTCTAGGACTGGAGCAGTAATGGGGTTGCATGTCTCTGTTAATCATTGCCAGCTGCAGTGACATGATCAGGAAGGCCAGTGTTCTGTTCCATTATGTTCAATGAGGCTGAGCATGTTGGGAAGGATGCATCCAAGTATGCTACTCTGGGGAATCACTTGGCTTCTTCCACTACCAGCAAGTTTTGGAATCCGCTAATTAGCTTCAGATTCTTTACTCTCCATACCAGCTAGTGGGGCTGTTAAATAGCTGCTGCCTGGAAAAGGAAAAAAGGGAGGGTTGGCCTTCTCCCACCTGTGTCATTGCTGCTAGGTAATGATTGACACGTTAGGACTTGGCTGTGCAATCCCGCAGTGGTCTGTGAACAACACCCCATCTCAGTAAATGTTGCTTCTGAACACCAGTACTGAAGAGCTAACTGGGGAGGGCTGGGAGGAGTGTGGCTAGCAGGGAATCTGCAGTTTTCAAAGGATGCACAAAGATATAGTATCCCTTATGCATGGTGTTTGTTGCTATGGCAGAGAAAACTGTGCATAACTCTCCTGCTCCTGAGGGCCGTGAGGAAACCCCGGTGGTGGGTTGGAGACTAAAGCCTGAAGTTGTCCCTGCCTGGTCAGATCATGCTGTGCCCATGGTGGGATCTGCCTCCCAACTGGAGCTGTGCAGAGTCACATCCCCAGCTCCCACCATTGCAGGCTACCCTCAGCTATAGTAAAGGGGGGTCTTGAGGAGGGAATAAGTTTGCTGAGGATAAAAGCAGTGACAGTGCCAACCTCTAGTGTCTGCCTTTGGCTTCTGAAGCACTTGCAGGACTACAGAACACGAGGGCTCCAAGAGGCCAGGGCCACTGCACTCCCCCAGGAAGGGGAAGAGAGGGGCATCGCTACAGGAGACAAAATAAGGTCATAGAGTTAAAGTAGCTGACAAAATTAATACCTTCACATAAGGGATAGTATACCTCTGGCTGCAATCAAACCTCACTGTGCTCAGACTGGGGTTATGGTTTGTGCTCAGGGTGCAGTTCTTCAGGCAACTGCCTGTATATTCCTTCAGCTCTTGATGAATATTTAGGCTAGCCTATTTCTGCCCCTTATTCTTCCACGTAATAGTTTGGAATAATTGATAAGTTCCCCCTCATAACTAATCAGTCCATGTATGTTAAAACCTTACTTTTAAGTTAGTTTTGAAATGGTCACAATTTGCTGTGTATGACTCCAATAACTTGAGTTGTTATCCTTTAGGTGAAGATGAAAGCTGAGTGACACCGGAGTGCTCATCCATGGGAAGTAAGTATTGCTTTTTTTGTCCTGGATGGATGAAATCATAAAGGTTTCTGGGCACTTGGTGTTCAGTCACTCAGTGCCTTTGAATTGGGGAACACTGAGAAGTTGGGATAAGTGAATACATTAAATGTGTAGGGTAGAACATGGTCCCTGCTGTCATGCTGTGGGCTTGAGCACCCTGACTCCATCTGGGCTTGATATCTTGACAGCAGGAGCTAAAAATACCTTTTTAGACGTGGGTTTGAACAAAAGATTTCACAATTACTGTGGGTATAATAACTTGGGAATGTTTTTCCAGCTGAGGAGTCGAACATGAGCACATCCAGCACGGTGCCCAGTGGTGTGTGGAAGGGACCAAGGGAGCAGGTGAACAGGTAGGTAGCTGGTGTCCTCACACTGCTGTGAGGGCTTGGTAGCCCATCACTGTGTTGTTGGGTTATGTAATTCCTGCCTGAAATGCGTGAGCAATCTCTGTTTTACATAAAGTTTCTGAATCTTGCTTTTGTAGAGCCAAAATGTAATCTTTGAGGCTTTTCAACCCTGCAGCGGCAAATAAATTCTGTCCTTTGTGTGCTGCAGGTGGTCAAACAAGAAATGACCAGTTCTGCACTCAGGCTGCAGTTGGTGACTGTCAGCATGGGAAAAGGAGAATAGAGCAGCTGCTTCTCAGATGTTAATTCAACTAAACCTTGTTAAAAAGCTGTTTTTCTGAAGTACTTTAACACTGAATTTTTAAAATAACCTGGTGTATAAATCAGCATGCACAGGAGCAAAGCAAATAGCAGTTCAGGGAAATAAACCAACTTGCAGAGCTGGAATTAATGACATTTTCCCTCTAATTTGCCACTAAACTACAAACAACTTCAGATATTTAAAATCTTGTTTGAAGAGCAACATGCTGAGTACCTTAATTCGGGAGTCACAGGTAAGTAACAGTAAACCTTTAAGGTGTGAAACCAGTGGGATTAATTTGGTGAATTCCTATTGAATCCTGTGTGGTTTGTTACTGCTGCTCCTTGCTCTGGGGTAGGGAAAACCCAGAAAGCCATTTCTGATCTTAGAAGTACATGAATTATGTTCATTTAATCTCAAATCTGATGAGTATTGAGAATATTTGGCAGGCATGTGGCCTGTGGTTCTGAATGGTGATTCCATGTCATGTAGTTCCTGCTGTTTCCTGTCTGTCTTTTGCAGTCTTTCTAATTGTGTGCTTTGCACTTGCAGAAAAAGAAGTCTGAGTGCAATGAAGAGGAACCAGGAACATACAGCTCTTGAAAATAAAATATTTAAATATTTTTATAAATTATTTCTGTTTTATTCTGGAGGGTATTCAGTGAGTAAGCAGTCTGGCAGTGTGGAGTGGTGTGGCTGGGTCTGAGAAACAGGAATTTTTGGAAGTTTCACTCATTCCTTCTCCCATTTTGAGTATAACATAGTTTTGTATTGTAGAATTCCAAATGTTTACTGGTGCCTGGTTGGTTTTTAATATCTTTCTTGGTGATGACTGCAGTAATTTACCCTGAGTTGCCAAGAGTTAGAGTTCTCTAGAAGCCAGAGCAGTGCTGGGTTTAGCTCTTGCAGCACGAATTGCCGTGGTTCATGTTGCTTCACTTGATGCTTTGGCAGCTGCACTGTGCACATACGTGGTTCATGCTGTCATTCATTAAATATAATCCTTTGTTTAAATATCAAGTTGTTCAATATGTCGAAATACACCAGTGGTGGCTCTGCTCACTGTGGCAGGGTTTCCTCCTGCAGTGGCATGAAGAGTTGTGCTTTGCCAGATTAGAAGCATGAAAATAAATTTAATTTCATCTGGCAAAGTGGTATGAAATGCTTGAGAGAGGTATGAATGCCTGAGAGTGCTTGTGGCAGGGAGGGGTTGGTGCTGCACTAGGAGCTGCTGCTGTTCTCTCTCAGGCAATCAGGTGCTGGGTGAGGGCAGTCTGAGGTGTTTCACTCTGATTTGATGACTTCATGGTATTGTCTGGATCCTTAAAAGGCTTCGGTGAGGTTTGTGGCTCTTCAGTAGCGACCCTGCAGGGGCTGGGGTTCAGTGTCTTTGTTTCCACAGCTACTGCAGCTCCTGAAGCCTTTTTTCTTCAGATTCTGTTGTTTTCCATTACCTTGTCCTCATTTCCACTGTTGCAGCACCAGCTGCTTCCTATGTGAAACTGTTCCAGCATTCCATGTGCTGAACTTCACCTCCTCAGCTGCCTTCTGTGAGCACACCTACACGTTCTGTAGGGGTGGGATGGGTTTTCCCTGGCTGTTACGGTCACTTAGGGTGTCCTCTGGCTCGTGAGGCTGACACCTTGTTCTACCAAATAGTTCATTAAGTCGCTTCTGTAATTAATAAAAAGAGGCTGAGACAGGTATGCTTGAACAATATCCTGGGAGTGGTGATGGCTGCCCTGATGCTGCAGCCCTGCATGTGCACTGAACTGCTACAATCCCCTTTTCAGGGTTTGATCTGAAATTTTTTAAATTCCTTTTCAACCAAGGAGCTTTCCAAGCCATGAAGGCCTGGAGCCTGCCCTGGCCCTTTGCTCTCTGTCGTTCCATGGCGTGCCAACCCGAGCTGCAGATCAGGGTGAGCAGCTGAAGAATCATGTGCTGCCAGGAGTAAAAATAGTGTCACTGCCCCTGGGCCCTGTCCAAGCAGTGCCCGTGGCAGTCCCTGCAAGGTGGTGGCTGAACTGGGGTCGCTGCAGGTCCAGGCTGACTGTGCTCTCTGTGCTTCCTCATGCCTGGAAACCACTTCGGGCTTTCGTGATTTATTGGCATTAAAAAAATATTTCCACTTGAGTTGCACAAACGTCAGCGCCTGCGGCTCCCCTGAGCCTGGCTCTCGTCAATCCCGGGCTGCCGTTCCTGGGAGGCTCGGCCGGTGCCGGTGGCGGAGCCGTGCCGGTGCTGACGCCGCTGCCTCCGTCACCCCGAAGCGGCCTCCCTGCGCCCGGAGCATCCTCGCTGCTGCTGCCTCCTCCATCTGCTCCTGCCTGCTCCCTGGGGCCAGCACTGCCTAAACCCTGCTGGATCTGTGCTCCCTGCACCCCCTCCCACGGATCACACCCGCCCAGAGCGGCCACGAAGCCCCAGCTGTGGGATTTGTTGTGGGGGGAAAGGGGGCTCCCCTTTTTCCTCCTGTTTTGGGAGGAGGATGGTGCTGCTGGCGGGGACGTGTCAGACCCTGGGGGGTGACGCTGCACATCTGAGCACCCCCTGGGCCGGGAGCACCCAAGGGCTCGGGGGTCCCTGTCCGTGCGGGGCCGGGTCTGGGTGGGCCGGGCTGAATCAGGCAGGGAGCGAGGCCGGGCCGCGCTAAGCCGGGCTCGGAGCGGGGCCGGGTCGGGGAGCGGGGCCGGGTCGCTCCGCCCCGATCCGCCCTCGGGCCCGCCCGTCCCGCCATGGCGGCGGCCTTCACCGCCCTCCGTGTCCTACTTGGGCTCTTCTTCTTCCTCACGGGCGCCCTGAAGGTGTCGGACTGGCTCTCGGCCGACCTGCACCGGCACATGGTGAGCGAGGCCGCGGGCTGGGTGGCCTGGGGACAATGAGCAGGTTGGGGGCAGCGGTGCAAAGAGCCCTTTGCCGTGCAGGGTTGAGCTCCGAGGGAAAGGAACGGGTTAGGGTGCAGGGTTGGGCTCTGGGGGAAACGTACAGGGCTGACCGTGATGTAGTGCGGGGCTGAGCCTTGAGTGAGAATGAGCAGATTGAGCGTACAGGGGTTCAGGGTGGAGCACTTTGGGGTAGGGGGCTGAGCCCTCAGTTGTGAGGCGGCCTGAGTCCCTTGGAACGGAGGGCTGATCCCCCTGGGGGAAATGGGCAGGTTGGGCTGCAGGGCCAAGCACTTTAGGGTGCAGGGCTGATCTCCTTGGGGTGTGGGGTTGAGTTATTCAGGGTGCAGAGCTGATCCCCCTGACAGGGCAGGGCAGAGCAGACCCACTGGAGAGGCTGTATCCCTCCAGCCCCTGGCTCAAGGCTGCCTCCCTCCCCTCCCACCCTTCCCAGGCATCGGAGTTCGTGCGCTTCGCCAAAGTATTCCCCCTGAAGGAGCTGGGGATTGTGCTGGAGCCAGGCGGGTACCTGGCAGCCGTGGGCTGGGTGGAGGTGACGGCGGGGTTGCTGCTGGCATTTGGACCCCAGCTGCTGCAGGAGATCAGCAACTTCATCCTCAGCGTCGTCATGATTGGTGAGAGCCGGTGGGCACCCACTGCCCTTTGTGGCATCTTGGGACACCGTCAGCCAGCGACCCCCATTCCCACACTCTGCTCCTTGCCCAGGTGCCATCTACACGCTGCTGGCGCTCCGGGAGCCACTGGCCATGTGTGCCCCAGCCACCCTCTGCCTCGGCCTCCTCCTGCTGCTCAACATCCGTGGGTACCCGGCCACCCCTCGGCCCAAGTTTGAGTGACCAGAGGTGGGAAGGACAGACGGCTCGGCCGGTGGGAAGCAATGCCTTTACGGTATTTTCAGGGATGGCATCGCATCCTGCAGGGTAACTTGCTGCTGAGACACAGTGTGTCCTCCACTGCCTCTGCCAGTGACTCTGGTGCTGGTTCTCCCCATGCTGTGGGACCTGGGCCGGTGCTGTGGGACTGGGGCCATGGCACCACTGTGACCCTGCTGTGGTGCTGCTCTGGCAGCTGCATTGCTAAACTTGCAGAAGGTGTCCAGCTCTTCCCAGTGTTTTGTCACACTGAGCAGGGGCTGGCTCTGTTCTCTCGGGGGCTTTCAAATTTTTGAATAAAACCTCTTGTTTTTCACGTTTTGCCTCCCTGTTTATTTCTGCCTCCCCCACATGCTAAGCCTCAGGGGCTAAGGGGATATCCTGGGGCTGGAGGACTCAGTCCCTGGGGACAGTGCCTGGAGACAAGGCCTGGGGACATGTGGGAGCTGGCATTTGAGCTGGCACACAGGCAGATGGACAGTGGGGAGAGCCCATCTGGATTGGGATCTCTCGGCCACCTGCAGCCACCCAGCAATGTGCCAGGCCCTTTGCTGCACATCCAGGGAGTGACAGGAGTGAGTGCCCAGGCAGGCATGTGCTTTTTGTGGGTCTTGCTCCCACAGGGAGCCACCCTCTGCCACCTCAGATGGGCACAGCACACACGGGATGAACCACAGTTTGTCTGAATCCGGAGCATCTCCTGGCAAGGGGGCTGGGATAGCTGTGTGGGGAGTCTGGCTGTTGGCATGAGTAAGAGGTGTAAGACTCCTCTGCACCCCCGGTGGGACCTGAATTACCTTGGGGTGACATCTTTAGTGTCCTAAAGAAACACACAAATTGCAGTGCCACACAAAGCAGCAAGTCAGATGCTCACAGAGCTTGGGCCTGTAGGGCTGCTTCCCCTAAAACCAGCTTTGAAGCCAACAAAAGCACAAATAGCCAGAAGGAGGCAGATTCCTGCTTTGATGCCTTTGGGGCATCCCTCTTCTCCCCAGCTGCCGGGTGCAGAAACTTGACCCTCTGCTGCTTTCATCCAGGCGTGGGTGGGAAAAGGGGCCTGGGAAACGGTATTAGATGTGGCTGGGGGCACACGAGGGGGTCAGCCAGGCCAGTACTGGCCGCCCCTACATGCACCCAGCCCCGTCAGCCGGCGCAGGGGATCTTAGGGTGGCTCCAGCAGGGAATCCCCCATTACATACACACACAGGTGCTCTCCCCACTCCAGCTGCTGTCCCACAGGCACTAAGACACAGGGGGGCTTGGGATGGTGGGTGGGCGTCAGGCAGCCCCTGCCTCCCCCAGCGCTTAAAACCGTCCCCAGCCTGGCTGGATCAGAGTGAGGAGCAGCCGGAGGGGACTCAGCCGCTCCTGCCCGACCCGGCAAGGTAAGTAACAATCATGGTGTGGGCGAGATGGAGCATTCACTGTGCTAACGATGGGGAAGGAGGAGGAAAAGGGGACCACTGAGGGATCCAGAGGCTCCTTTGGGGTCCACATGAGGTTCTCAGCAGCTTGTGCTTTCCGTGCCTCAACCCAGGGCTGGGTGTTGTGTGTGCTGAATCCAGCCCTGCCTGTGCTGGAAAACACCGGCTGGTGACTCAGTGCCTTCGTTGGCGAGGTGTGGGCAGGCAGTGATGGGAGGTGAAATAACTGCAGCCCTGGATACAGCCACTGCAGCACAGCATGGTTTTCCATGGCCAGGACCAGAGGCAAACCTGCAGGACTGGGGGGCATGGGGGGATGCTGGCCCCATGCTTGTACCTGCCCTTGTACCCATAACTGGGTGTCTCCATTTGGGAGCTCGCTGAGCCAGCAGGTGACTTCCTCACGCCTGCCTCCATGGGGAATTTGGGGTGCTGGGAGAGGGCTGGGGTGGGTGGCCCCACAGGCACGCGCTGTGTGGGAGGTGTTAAGCTCTGCAGCTGCTGACTGCAGCCAGTGCGGCACCTCCGGGTGCCTCCAGCCGCAGTTCTGTCCCTTGGCTGTGCTGCAGCTGTGCCTGCCGCTCCCTGGGAACTCTAGCTGGGCTGTTGACAGTGACCTCTGGGCTCCCTTTTGGAGTGGGGGGACATAGCTGGGGTCTCCTTCTGTGGAAGCTGAGCCCTTCCAGCACATGATGGCATCCCCACAGGGCTCTGCCTCCAGCACCCAGCACCTACTGCAGGTGCCAGCCAGAGACGTGATCCTATCTGGGTGAACGTCCCTCCTCTGCCCCTGAGGGCTGTGCCACTGACTGTTCTCCATCTTTGCAGGAGCCCGGGATGAACAGCTCGGTGCCGGGACTGCTGCCAGTGGAACACCCTGGCGAGTGCATGCCCAGCAACCCGGTGCAGTTCATGCTGGTGCCTATCGTCTACTGCCTGGTGCTGTGTGTGGGGCTGCCAGGCAACCTGGTGGCATTGCTGGTCTTCCTGCAGAGTGTCAAGGTGAGGAAGGCCATCCGCATCTACCTCATCAACCTCACGCTGGCCGACATCCTCTTCAACCTCACCCTGCCCCTCTGGATCCACTACTACCTGGCCGGGGGGGACTGGCTACTCTCGGAGGCTGCCTGTCGCCTGGCTGGGGCCGCCTACTACCTGGCAACCTACAGTGCCATCACCTTCATGGCGCTCATCAGCTTCAACCGGTTCTGCGCAGTGCGGGCGGCACGGCGGGCACTGCCACTGACGGGGCCCCGTGGTGCCACGCTGGCCTGTGCCCTGGCGTGGCTGCTGGGACTGGGCTGTGCCGTGCCCACCCTGGCCACCCACCAGACCTTTCCCACCCGTGCTGGGACCACTGCCTGCTTCGAGCAGCACGGGCGGCAGCGGGGCTATGCCTATGCCATGGTGGGCTTCTTCTCCGCCACCTTCCTGGTGGTGCTGGGCACCTACGCCTCCATCGCCCGGGCACTCTCGGTGCCTGCTGCAGCCTCACCAGGCTCCCACAGGCAGCAGGCCCGTGCCATGGTGCTGGGGATGCTGCTGATCTTTGTGGTCTGTGTGGCCCCTTACCACCTGACGCTGGCCCCCTGGGTGGGCAGCCGGCCCCCCGCACCGCTCTGCGGGCCCCCTGACACCCTGGACGTGCTGCACACACTGAGTGTGGCCCTGCTGAGCCTCAACAGCTGCCTGGACCCCCTCATCTACTGCTTCTCCATCCGGCGCTTCCGCGCTGACCTGGGACGGACCCTGCGCAAGATCGGCCGGTGCTTCCCGCTACCCCCGCCGGCCCCGCCCGGGGCAGTGCCTGGCGCCCGAGCTTCCTCCTTCACCTCCTCGTAGCGGGGTGGGCACCGGGGTCCTGCCCCCGGCTGCTCCGGTGCCACAGTGCCGGTGGGATGTGGTACCTGTTGCCAGGTGAGGGATCGGGAGCAGCGTGGGGGGAGCTCTGGCTTCGTGCACCCCCCTCCTCCCGCCCTGCTCTGCTCTCCGTGCATTCCCACACGCCCACAGTTGCTGCTCAAGCACAGATCCTGCCCCCCGCATTGCAGGCACTGGGAGGGCGTCACTGGCACTGGGAGAGCGTCATTGGCACTGGGAGAGTGGCACTGGCACTGGGAGAGGGACTCGCTCAGCAATGGGAGCTGAGCCATAGTGGGGTGTGGGAAGACAGGATGGAGAGGGGTGCTCGGCGGTTGCTGTCGTCTCCCGGGGTCTCCATCCTGCAGGGACATGCATGACCGAAGACCCCCCTGGCATGAGCTGGGCTGCCCAGGGGGCTTTTCGAGGCCCCGTGGCCAGTCCTGCAGGGTCCCCAGCCTCATGCCTGCACCCCTCCTGCTCTCGGCCAGTATTAAAAATGAATGAGCCAAAGGCTTCCCCGGTCTCTTCGCTGGTGGGTGCCTGTGCCCCTCACCAAGCAGCTCCTGTGCCCCGGGGAGGGCTGGACATGGGGCAGCCTCAGCCCCCCCCCCAGCCCAACGCTGGCCCCAGGGAGGCTTTTGCACGGGGAGCTGCTGAGCCCGCAGCCCCTGCCCCGTCCCCTGCCCTGCCCATGGGTGGGCGGCTGTGGCGAGCGCAGCCCCCACCCCGCGCCTGCCGCCCCCTCCCCGTGAGCCCCGGTGCGGCGGGGGCGGCGGAGCGGGCGCGGGGCCGAGGGAGGGCGGCTGTGTGGGCGGAAAATGGTGTTTTCCCAGCCCTGGCTCATTCCTGCTGCCAGCACAGCCCCGCTCCCCGTGCTGCACCGGCGGGAGAGCGGGTTCTGGGGATGGTGGGGGGCAGGGGTGCATCAGCTGCCCCCCAGCTGGGGGTCTTGCTCCCCCAGCACAGGGCTGCTCTCCAGCACGCTCCAACCCATGTGCATGGAAGGAAACGTGAGGCACCGGGCAGGAGGAGGTGGGGGACTGCTGGCACGGGATGGGCAGGGTGGCAGTGGGGACCAGGATGGGTGGGTGATGCTGTACCTGTGGGTAGTGGATTTTAAGGGCTGCCTGGTTGCCAGCAGAGAAGTGAAGATGCGGGGCAAGGCCTGACCATGGGGAATGGGGTCTCCATGTGCCATGGAAAGTGTGCACCGCTGTGACCCAGGGAGACCATGGCTCAGTAAAGACGGTGTGGGTGCCCGTGCTGCCCATGCTGCCTGGACACTTTGCTCTGGCCCCATGGATAGGGCTGGATAATGAATCCATGTGCTGCAGTGCTGCTGCTCAGTGGAGCTGGGGCATGTCTCAAGGTGCCTTTGGCTCTGCACCCAGCCCCGGGCCAGCTGCCTTCGACCACCCAGTTCTTCCCCTTTTGAAGTTCATATTAAATTTTAATCCTTTTATATAACTGCTGAAGGAGGGGGCAGAGCTCTGCTCCCCGTATGCAGCAGGAGCAGCAATGTCAGCAATGCAGGACGCTGCAGAGGGTCT
>JACBWW010000053.1:3385911-3411838 GCA_020086605.1 Lanius collurio | reverse complement strand
ATGGAGCAAGGGGAAGGCCACTGGGAGATGGGCATGGCTGGAAGGAGCATGTCAGCCCTTTCAAGCATTATTACAGCGCCGGCAGGGCTGGGAATGCAGAAATAGCCATCAAAGTGACCGTGGAGCATCCGAGCCTGGAGGCGCCCCTTTTGGCTGTGGGGGTGGCAGGAGCACTGACGTGAGGAGGTGCTGCTGTGAGCCAAGTTTGGGGCTGGCTGGGTGTTGTTACCCCACTGAGTCTGGGCACCAACCAGCTCCAGGCATCCCTGCTCCAGAGAACACAAAACTGTGGTGTCCCCCCTCCAAGCCTGGGTGAGATGGTGCTGGTGCCCAAATCTCCCTCCTGAGTGCCAAGGCTGAGGGTCCTTGGTGGGGCCCTTCCTTCAGCCTCCCCACCAGTAGCTCGGAGACAGAGCCATGCTGGGATGTGTGGGATGCAGAGCCTGTGTGGGTGGCTGGTGGCTGTGCTGCTGTGTGTCTCCCCAGCTCTGCCCACCCTCAAGGGCAGGATCAGGCCCCGTGCTGGGGTCCCATGGGTCAGGTGGTGCTGCTGTGGTGGGGGCTGGGGCTCCAGATCCAGGTTTTGCAGACGCTCGCATCTCTCCAACAAGCTGAGCCGAAACCCTGGATCCCACCCAGCCAGAAATTTGGATCTGGAGCCAAAGGTGACTCTTGGCCCTTATTGCCAAACATGGGCGAAGCTAAAATCTGGATCTGAGCAGAAACAGGAGGAGCCTGGATCCAGCGCAGGAGCTGAATGTGTGGCTTGTGCTCCTTCTGGCCATCAAATTGGATTTCCTGAAATAGCCTGTTGAAGACCAGAGCCCAGCAGGGACCGAATGACAGGTCACCAGGGGTGTGGAAGCCCCATCAGGATCCTGGCTGCCTGCTTCAAGACGTTGGCAGCCAGCAATAATAGTAATATACGGTGCCATTGCCGGGAGAGCGCAGCGCTGGAGAGCTAAGAATAGCAGGAGAGACGTGCCAGCAGCAGGGGACTCACGGGGCGGGCGGGGGGCCGGGGGCTCAGCTGGACGTGTCCCAGGGGACACCCTGGTGATGGGGTGGATGGAGGTGGCAGCTCCTCACAGCAGGGAGGATATCCCTGCCCTGTGGTGCAGGTGGCACAGGGCATGGCAGCTGCTGGGGAGGGTGAGGGGAGTGGGATGTGGAGAGCGGTGCCTGGTGCTGCAGAACCTGTGTAGGGCCCCTTCAGCTTGGCCTCTGGGCTTTGCCATCCCCAAGAACCAGGTGTAAAGCCTGCTCTGACAAAGTGGCCTCCAGATCGTGGCCATCTCAGTGGCCCTGTGGTGCCTGGTCCCTCTGTGAGCAGCAGCACAGGGGGGCCCACCCGGACAGCCATGGACAAGGCAGACAGCTCAGCACTCCACACTCACCTCCTCCAAACCAGGCAGGATTGAGCCCCTTCTGCTTGTCCTGCCCTGCCCAGCAGCTCATTCCCAGGGCTGTACAGTGTCACTGGCAGGGGGACAGAGAGGGCCTGGCCACCATGGGCCCACAAGCTGAGCTGTGGGGAGACTGGGCTGCTCTCTGTCAGCCGCCGTGGCACGTGGCAGCAGAGCAAGTGCCCATCGGATTAAGGAGAATTAATTTGTACTTTCCCCATTTCTGCAGGGCCAGGGGTGCTCTGGCACCCAGTGTCCCCCTCCCACAAGCAACTGTGCTCCTACAGCACCCATGTCTGCACCTCTGCAACCTGCCCTCAATCTTAATTAGATTTTCCATGTCACCCCCCCAGCTCACTCCTCCCCAAATGCTGGAGCAGGAAGAAGCCATGACATGGTTTCTAATCAGCTTCTGAATTCAGATTCCTCTTGGCTGTTGTTGGAAGCTCCCCACAGCCTTCATTCAGTGCTGCCTGAGCAGGGTCTGCTCTGTGACTCCCCTTGAAGTCAGCACCCCTGGGAATGAGTGGCTCAGCAGCCAGGAGACCCTATGGAAACACAGCGGTGCTCGGTGACAGTGACTTGAAGAGCACCCCCAGCACCCACCAGCCCGCCGTGTCAGAGCAGGCAGCCTGCCTGCTGCTCCCGGCTCTGGCGGGCACTGTGGCTCTGGCTGCTCCTGCCAAGCACTGGGCACCTCTCCTCGTTCTGCATCGCTCCTGGGTGTCCGTGCAGCTGGTGTGGGAGCTGGGCACTGTGCCCCGTGGCCGGTCCCGGTGCGGCTCCACTGAGGCCGGGGCATTGCTGGGTTTGGCTCTGTCTCCAGCACCTAGACCTTTGTCGGCAGCGAGTTGTGGCTCTGAGCAAAGCCAGGGGATGCAAACAGTTCCCAGCGCTGCCAAGCCCCAATTAATAGCCTGTGAATCATGATGCCGTTGGAAGAGCAGATGTTTGCGGCGTGGTTGCCAGCGCTCAGTGTTTCACCAGGAGTCTGGTTGGCCTTAAATTGGCAGCTCCGGGCAGCGGGTGGTGATGGGGCCTCGCTGCCTGCCTGGCCCTCTCTTGCAGGAGGATCAGGAGCTGTTGGGGATGGGAATTAGCTGAAGTTTTTGGTGGGCAGAGGGAAGGGGGAGAACAGCCTGTCTATGGGCATATGGGGGTACTGCAGTGGAGTGAGAGGACTACAAAAGCTGAAGGCATCAAGTCCCAGTGTGACAGAACCTGCTGATGTCCCATTCCTGGGAAACCTCCCATCTTCCCAAAGGGAGGCAGGCGCTGTGGTGGCACAGGGGGTGCTGGGGCACTTGTTTGGGGACGGTGAACTGATTGTTACTGGGGAAACACTGTATGTCTTGGAGGTGGCTGTCCCTGCTGTGGTTGGTGTCCCCAGATGTGGGGTTGCGGTGAGACCCCATGGTGGCTGATGCACCACAGGTCAGTGCCATTGGTGCAGCTGAGCTGAGGGATGACCTCATGCTTCATGTTTTGTGTCGTGACACCCATCTGCCTCAGGCTCCCCTGGGTGGAGGGACATTGCAGACAGCCCCACAGTAGGGGAACCACAGTGGGTGGCAGCAGCTGTGAGTGTGGGGAGCTGGTGGGGGCGAGGGCTGCACTCAGGTGCTTGTGGGGTGCAGAGGAGTGAGTGGGTGGGGGGGGAGCGTGGGACGCTGCGAGTGGGAGCAGCCAGGTGCACGTGGCCCCGTAGTGGCCCGGGCGCACGGGGATGCCGTGGTGCGGAGGTGCCGAGCGTCCATCGGTGCGTGCAGGGCCCCGTGTCCGTCCGTCCATCAGTGTGTGGGGCCGGGTGTCCGTCCATCCACCGGCGTGCGGGGCTGTGTGTCCGTCTGGGCGTGCGGGGCGGTGCGTGGGCGTGCGGCGCTGCCGGCGTGGGCAGCCCCTTCCCGGGGGTGCGTGTTGGTGCGCGGGGGTGGCCGAGCGCGCCGGGGAGCGCGCGTGGGTGTGTCCCAAGCGCGCGGGGGCGACGGCTCCGCCACCGCCTCTCGCCGGCTGGAAGGTGCCGGTGCCGGTGTCGGCACCCGGAGCGTGGCCGCCGCCGCTGCGCTGCCGTGGGTGGCCGTGACCCCGGGGACGCCTCCGGCCTCGCTGCGCGGCCTGGCCGCGGCATGGGCAGCCCGCAGGGAATTTGCAGGATCAGAGGGAATCCAGCCGCTGCGCCGCGGCCATCCTCCGGCTCCTGCCGAGCCCAGGCCGGCAACTTCATGGCTTAGCAGAGGCGGCGGGTGAGTGGGGTGGTGGGTGGGAGGGGAGAGGGCCTCGCTGTGCGCAGGGGGTTCCATGCCTTGCAGAGCCCCAGTCCTGGGAGAGCCCTGCTTTGTGCCCAGCTGTGCCAGTTCAGCGAGCCCCCCTGGCCCGGGCAGAGCAGGAGCCCCCCAGGCAGCCCACAGCCCTAACCCCTTCATGGCCGAGCCCTCCACCCTGGCAGCCACGTTCTCGCCTCGGTATGCAGCCTGTGGCTCCCGGCCAGCCCTCGCTCAGATGAGCCTCGGCACAGCCGGGAAGCTCGCCCGACCGGGGTGAGGAGATCCCAGCCCTCAGGTCTCGGCTCCCGTTCCCTGCGGAGCTGGGCTGGGGGCTGTGTCTGCTGGGCCAGGAGCTGTGCGCATTGAGGGGGGTGCACTAGGGCTGGGGGCTGCGTGCATTGGGGAGTGTCTGCTCGGGCTGGGGGCTGTGTGTATTGCAGGGGGGTGTGTTCTGGGGGTGGGGGCTGGGAGCCATGGGCCTTGGGGGAGGGGGCGTGCTGAGCGGAGGCTGTTCATCGGGGGTGTGGGGAGCAGGGCAGGGCTGCACCTCTGTGTCCACGAGGGACAGGGTCCCCTCTGTGTGTCTGTGTGTTGGTCCGTGGATGGAGCCGGGGAGCCCCAGCTCTGCCTGCCAGACGGCCCCGCTGCCGGGGAGCGGCACAGCCGGTGCCGACATCTGTGCTTCGAGCCCTGCCTGTCTTCAGTTAGCTCCCTGGCACAGTCATAGTGGCAGTTGGGTCCCTCCGTACCTCTCCGTGGTTTCCCCCAGCACCCCGCCTCTCCATGACACAAACCTGCATCTCTGGCGTGTTTTCTTGGAGGGGAAACTGAGGCAGGAGTGAGGGAAGCAGCAGAGCCCTCTCCTGATCCTTGTCATCCTGAGCCTTGATCCTACGCCTCACCCTGGCTTGTTTTTTCCTGCCAAGTGATGCCAAGAGCCGGGGGAAAGCGAGGGCGTCCTGGGACACAGCTCCGGGCTGTGTCTGCCCGGAGCCCTGGAGCCACCCGGCTGCTCCTGCCTCTGTCTGGCACGTCCCTGGCCTGGGGCTGCGAGAGGGGCTGGCGGCGAGGCCGCAGTTCGGCCGCCTGTGGCACGTGTTGTTGGGCGATGTGGTGACACTGGTGGTAGTAGTGGCCATGGTGGCACTGGTGGTAGTGGGGGCAGCGGTGGCCGTGGTCACAGTGGTGTCTGTTGAGGCTGTGGCTCCCAGTGGTGGGAGTTTATCGTGGTGGGAGTTTGTAGTGGTGGCCACGGTGGCGGTGGTGCCATGGCAATGGCAGTGGTGGCTATAGTGGCAGTGGTAGCTATAGTGAGAGTGGTGGCCTTGGTGGTGGCCGTGGTGGCCGCGCTGGCCGTGGTGGCGCTGGCCGTGGTGGCGGCGGGCCCTGTCCGCGGTGCTGATCCCCCGGCCCCACGCCGAAGGTCCGAACTGCAGAAGCGCCGCCGAGGCGGGCCCCGATCTTCGCTCCCCCCGGGGGTGCCCGCGGGCGCGCTGGGGCTCAGGGTCCCCCCGCTTCTCTAGGGACGTCCGGCCCTGCCCCTGACCTTTGATGTGCGGCAGCTCCAGACAGGGCTGGTGGGACGGGAAACCATCGACAGCTGTGCCCGCCACCCCACGCCCTGCCACCCTCAGGTGTGCCCGTCCCCCACACCCTGCCCGCCGGGCTGGGCACAGCCTTTCCTCCACTGGGCGCTGCTGATCGTCCTGCCGGGCAGGTCGGACAGGGACGGGTTGTTGTGAGTCGGGCTGGAGAGCGGGGCAGGACAGAGCAGGGCACGTGGGGACATGGGCCACCAAGGCTCCATCACTCCCTGACGGGTTTGGGACAGGCAGGGAGGGGCTGCCGGCCCTGCTTGGCGCTCCCGGGTGGGCGCGGGTTGGCTGATGGGCAGTGCCTGGAGCAGCTGGTTGGTGACACTGTGCTCACCTCGGCCCCCCAGAACCGTGTCCCCAACCGCAGTGCCGGTGTCACTGCTCCCAGAACAAAATGTCAACCCATGCAAATGAGACTGCGGGAGCGGCTGATTGAAGGGCCCTGCCCCGCCCCGGAGTTGCAATCAAATATGCAAATGGCTCCCGAGGAGGCTAGTGAAGGCTATTAATAGCGGGGACGAGGCTGGGAGAAAGCGTGGTGCTCCTGAGGGAATGAGCCTGGGGATGAGCTGGTTCTGCTTGTCCCTCTGCCCAGCCTGTCCCTCTCTGCAATGCCCTGGGCAGGTGACAGGTAGTCCCTGCGGAGAGCCCCCGGGCACCAGGCATTGCTTTGGGCACCCTCACCCTTTGCAGGGCAGGTGCTGCCCATGTGCCCACTATCCAGTGCCCAGAGTTTGTCTTGGTGCTGGACAGCTGGGAAAACCTGTGGGGAAAATTATAGAAAACCCTGGACTGAGATTTCATTCCTGGCAAGTCAAACCAGGAGGGATGAGGTGCCCAGTGGGACCTGGGCACTGCTGGGGGTGGTTACTGAGGCTCGGCCTGGGCAGGGAGCTCAACCTGAGGCAGATGTCACCATGCCGCAGTAGGGAGGGAGGAATGGGCCCCCTCCTGCCCCCCACCCTTCACCCTGAGCTTCCATCACCCCTTCCCCCTCCTGGTTTCCCTCCAATGCCATTGAGGCAGAGGACTTCTCTCTCCTGCCAGCTCCGGTGCAAGCACAAGGCACTGGGCTGTCCCCAGGGTCCTCAGCCAGCACAGGGGTCTCCGTGTGCTTGGCCCCTGCTGCAGCCCCTCCACCCCGTCTCTTGGGTTTTGGGCTCCAGGAACTGTCTGACCTTTTTTTAGAAAATTGAGGAAGTCAGGCTGGAGTCAACAGTAACTAATTATTTAAAATCTGAAACTGGAATAATTAGCCCAATTAACAGTCTCAGGTGACGTCTGATTCCATCTGATAAGGGCCCAAGGAAGAGGGAAATTAATTAACCCATCAGCCTGACATTTGTAGGTCATCAATGGCTCCTCATGATGTTGGGGTGGGAGCAGGGCTGGTTTGGGGGGTCCCATCTCTCTTGGTGCAAGGAGTCTGCACCCTTTGGGGGTCTCAGTGCAGGGAGGGGGCTGTGGGTGAGCCCAAGTGCCATGTAGGGGAGATGGACTGGGGGCTGCTGGGTGTGGGGACAGGGTGCTGCTGTCTGAGGCCAGGGTGCTGGGCAGGGAGACGGGCTGGGTGTCCCTCAGAAATGGCCACAGCCGGTCCGTTCGTGAGGCAGCAGCTGTGGGCCTTTAAGGTTGCTGTGGAAACGGTGCTGCTCGTTACCGGGAGGAGCCTCCTGCTCTCTAGGCAGGGCCCCCCCTATCCCTGCAGGAGGGGACCCCCACCCCGGGCACCTGGGACTCCACAGACCCCGGTGTCTGCGGAGGGACGTGGCGAGGGCACGGCTGTACTCGCGCAGGTGGGTGGCCTTGGGTGTGTAGCCCCCACCAGCACGGACCCCCCACCCCAGCTTGCCCCTGGCATGGCCAGTGGTGCCAGGTAGGGCTGTGTGTGCCTGGACACGCATGGACACACATGGACACGTGCATCCTGACCTGCCCATGCCAGCCCAGCTGTGCCCCCGAGCCCCCTGGGTCCTCACACCTCGGCTGGCACGGGGACCTGGCTTGGCACCCGGGCTGTGCTGCCTCCCCCCCGGCATGGCATGGGGCCCATGGGGAACAGAGTGTGCCGAGGCAGAGCCCCCGGCTGAAGCCCGGTGCCGCGCACAGCTCTTGGAGTTTTAATGAGGTAAATTGTATAAAAAGCTCAGTTTGCCCTAAATGCCCATCCCTGCGTGAAACTGCTGCGGCGCAGCCCGGGCACACACCGGGAGCTGGGCAGGGGGCTACGAGGCTGGGCACATGCTCCAGGGCTGGGCACGTGGCAGCAGCAGGAGGAGGAGGAGGACGAAGGCGGTTTAGCACATTTGCAATCATTTCCCTCCTCCCCCCCAAGTTTACAGCTTACCTCAGCGGCTTATCAGCCTCCAATCTCATTAAATCAGGCAAATTGTAGCATCTGATATTTTATGGAGATTAAGGTGTGCGCCCAGACTCTATAATTATCGGCAAAGATGTATTTACAATACCTTGTTGCTAGTAAACAAAAAATAACTTCAGATCAAAGCTCTCTTACAGGGGAATAAATCTGCCCATCGAGCCCCGCTGCGGCGCACGGCGGGGAGACACCGGAGCCTCCCGGGGTGGGTGGGCATCACGGGGGGGGACATGCGGGGGGCGTTTCGGGGATGTCCCCAGTCCCACGTGGCCGCTGCGAGTCCCATGTGCTGCATCCATCCCCAGGGTCTCCCTTGCTGGCATCTCCCATGAGAGCCTGGTTGCGCCCACCCCTCCGGCCACGGCTCCACCGGGGATTTCCACCCCAGGGACCTCCTTGCTGAGATGAGTCCGGGATTTATCGGTGCGTTGCCCCTGGATTCCTCACGGCGGTGGGAGTGCTGCAGATTACCGATGTGGTGACGCTGGTTTATTGCTGCTTGAAGTGGATTTATCCGTGCGGCAGGGCCCGGGCTCGCTGCCGGTGTAAATCACCACGGCACGGCTTGGCAGGAGCCTCAGAGATGTGGCTGCATCCCGACAGGCCCTTGGTATTCCAGCCTTCCCGGGGGATTCGTGGCCGGGCTCCCCGTGGGACCGTGTGCTCCACACCACGGATCAGCTGCCCCTTCTCCATCTCACTCTTGTGCCCACTGAAACGAGAATAAAATGGTGATAATGCTGCAGACGTCCTCTGGAAAGGGCTCCGAGGCAGATGAAAAGCCCTACTTAAGAGTGAGGCCATTATTATTAATAACTCGGAGCGAGGCTGTAAATTCAGCAGACACAGCTATTATGGGAAATGAACCTGCTCCCGTGCTGGATCGCAGGCTGCCAGGTGTGGGCATGGGCACGGGAGAGCGGGGCTGGATGGCCCCATGGCTGCTGGCTGGGTCATGCCCACAGCCCTGGGGCAGCACAGCCAGAGGGGACAAAACCTCTTGGCTGTCACTGGCTCCATCTGGGCTCTCTGGGATGACTGTTTGGCTTTTCTGGGAAGGCTGGAGGTGTGAGGGAGGGATCCTGGGGCACAGATCTCCTCCCTGTGGGAAAGGGGGTGACTGAGCTTTGCAACAAGGCTGAGACCTGGCCCAAGCTCAGGTCAGGGGTGATGCAGGATGTGAGGGGCATGGCCAGAGCTGGGTGCTGGGAGAGAGGCTGGGGTGGTGCAGCTGGCATGAGGCTGGGCTGGGCAGGAACCGCGGTGGCCGTCCTGGGCTGACTGTGCCCATCTGGGGAGTGCCCAGGGCAGTATCACACCTTGGCAAAGGTTGCATTAAAATAAAAATAACCTGGTACCATTCAGTGCCCAGTGCCTGCAGCCAGGTCAGCAAAAGTCAAAGAGCTGCCGTGGCTCCCATTCCATCAGGATGATTTCACCTCTGGCACTGCCACCCCTGAGCAGGGCAGCCCCAGGGCTGGCGGGTGCCCAGGGAGCCAGAGCTGGGCGTGAGGCCGGGCAGGGGGTGCCGTGGGGGTGTGGAGTGCCATGAGGGTGCCACACGGGTGTCACGAGGGTGCGGAGCAGTGGCCATGGGCTCGTGGTGCTGCCTGCACCCGGCTCAGGAGCTTCTGCGGGGGAACGAGCTTTGATATAAATATCTTTTTGCTCAGCACACGACCTACTTTCCAGACAATGCCATTAGCCTCCCGACTCCCTCATTCATCTTCTGCCGTCCTCCCCCAGCCCTCCCCGCGCTGGCACCCGCGCCAGCACGGCACACCGGCCATGGAGTGCTGAGCCAGGATGGGCACCTGGCTCGGTGTCACCAAGGGGACCCTGTGCTGGGCTTGGGGCCAGCCAGCAGCCCCATTCCTGCAGCTGGCAGGGGGCTGTTCCTGCCTCTCCTCTGCCCCTGCTCTGGCATTGTAGAGGGAGGCTGGGTCCTCTTGAGGGTTTCTCCACCCCATCCCACAGGATATTCAGATCTGCCTCCCTCCCTGCTGCCTCCAGCCCCATTCCCTGCAAAATCCATGCCCTGGCTGGCAAATGGCCTCATGTGGGAGATAAGGCCGTGTGCCTTCTTTTCACGTTGCTACAGCCTCATCCAGGGACATCCTTGCCCAGGCACAGCTTTGTTGGGTACATCCTGGTCAGGGCAGAGGGGGCCACAACGAAGCAGCCACGCATTGGCTCAGGGCTGGCCCAGGGGCAGCGTGTGGGGTCAGGACCCCTCCTGAACACCCCCAGAGCATCCCTAGTGCTGGGCCCACACACGTGGTTCATTCGAGGACGATCCCGAAGGAGCTCCCACGTGCTGTCAGAGGCTGTGCTGTGCAGTTGGCAGCCAGTGAGTGGCTGGTGGGATTAGGGGCAGCTTGGGCAAAGGGTGCCCGGTCCCACTGGCACCAGGGTCCCCAGCCCCTCTGGCCCATGCGGACAGCTCTGACATCAGTTTTCCCCCAAGAGATGGAAACCCCTCTCCAGGCCCACCACCTGCACCCCTGTGATGAGCCCCCACTACTCCCCTGCAGCTAAAATTAAATATTCGATTTGTATTGCTGGTAAATCCTGCAAATCTCTTTTATCTCTAAGCTGTTGTAGCAGGAATATCGGTGGTGTAATCTCCATGGGGGCTTGTCCCGCTGCCCTTCACAGCTCCTCAGCTTGGACCACGCTCCTTTTTCCTCACATTTCCCTCTGGGATGCTTCTGGTGGTAGAGCAGATCTCCAGTGCCAGCAGCAGAGCACCCCACAGCACCCACCCTGCGGGTGCTGCCGGCTTCGGGGACAAGGGTGTGCGTGGTCCCCAAACTGTGATGGAGGTGCCCTTGCCCAGGTGATCCAGGTGGTCCCACCAGAGTTTCCCCCATGCCTGCAGTGTCCTCACTCACCAGCCGTGCCCCCCCTCCTCACTCTGTCCCCGCACTAAGAGCTTTGTGCAGAATTATGTATTTAAATATTTAGGTTTTCATCAGCTTTGCAAATTAAGCCCATCCATTAAAGCGGCAGTTTGGGTCCTCTGCTGGCAAGCTGGGCTGTGCCATGCCTCGGGCTCGCTGTGCTCATCCCAGCCCTGGCCCCAGGGGATGCAGCCTGGGAATAGGACGCGATGGCCCCGAGCATCCCTGCTGGCACAGGGACCGAGGGCTCCGCTTCCCCGCCGTTCCTGGAAACTCCGGCCCTGCTGTGAAGGGAACCGGTTGGGATGGGGATGGGTGGGTGTTGTTTGGGGTTGGAATGCGGAGTGCCACGTGCCGGGGAATGCAGGATGAGGAGCAGCGCTGGTGACAGGGGAGAGCCCCGGCTCAGCCGAGAACCTGGCAGGAGCAGAGCGGGGATGGAAGTGCCAGCCTGCCAAGGGGCTCAGTGAGAGTGAAGCTGGGGATGGAAGGGTCACCCTGCCCAGGGGCTTGGAGGGAATGGGCAGGGGCTGGCCAGAGATTGTCACTGCTCCCATGCTCAGTGCTAAGGCTGTGCTGGCCCTAGATCATCAGAGGCTTTGGAGTGATCCCTGGCTTAAGTTACACGGCTTGGCCAGGAGGTAAGTGGCTCTTTATGCCTCGGCAGCATGGCCCATCTGGTGGCTCCCTGTGGGTAGGAGGGAAAAATGGGGTTGATGGGGAAATGGGGTTCATCCAGCAGTGCTGCCAGTTGGGCCCCCTGGCACAGCTGCAGGGCCTGAGGGGGCTGCCATGGCCCCCAGTGCCTCTGGCACAGGCAGGTCCAACTCTTGGGGGATACTGGAGCCCACCTGGGGCACTGCTGATCCCTGGAGTGCCCGGTGGGAATGTGGGCAGTGCCCCCAGGGTGAGTGTGGCACAGGGGGATGTCCCTGCTTGTCCCTTCCCTTTGCTGCAAGTGAACATCAGGCTGTGGTGTCTCCGTCCTGCTGCGCTCCCCGGTGTTACCTGCGTGTCCCCCTTTCCCACCAAGCCCTGGAGGACCCTGGAGGAGCGTGCTGGCTGCTGCTGGCCCCAGGCAGCGCGGGCAGATGTCGAGTGTGCCCATGGGAGGGGAGCTGTCCGTGGGCATCACTGGTGATGGGTGCTCATCCATGCGCTGCAGTGCCCACAAACGCTGTGCCAGCTGGGGTCCCTGGAGCCCTGCCTGGCCTGGGGGTCCTTCCAGGGTGGTCTCCCAACACAGTTGGCTGCACTCCTGATGCTCTCTGGCTGTGGGGTCCCAGCTCTGGCAGTCAATGCCCTGTGTGCCATGTCCTGGCTCCTGTGGGCAGGATGAGCATCGCTGAGGGGCCAAGGGGGCTGGAGGTGCCCGTGCCATGGAGCTTCTCACCTCAGCCAGCCCTTCCTCTGCCTCACCTCCACAGGGATGCTGCCATGGCCCATTCCCCATGCCACCTCTTTCCTTCTCAGCCAGCTTCCTAGGATCTGGTGTGCCCCATTCTAAAGTGCTTTTGAGGATGTGGCTCTTCCACCAAGATCTGGGTTTAGGCTTTGCAGGGATGGAGTGCCAAACTCCTCTCTCCACTGGCTTTGCCTTGGCAGCTCCAGATGCTCCAGCTCCCTTGTGCACCCGGCACAGCAGCACGGCTCCTGCCCCCAGAGAATCAGGTCTGGGGCCAGGATGGGTGGTCCTGTGCTGTGTGTGCTGTGCAGGAAGGGGGTTGCTGTTCCCCCTGTGGTGGCAGCAACCAGAGTCATTGGTGGTAGTGGTGGGGAGTCCCGGTGCTGGCGGCCGTGCCGAGATCCCTGGCAGCTGGGAGCGTCGTGGCCGTATTTCCTCGCTCTGCTCCAGGAATAATTGCTCAGATGGGGACGTGGGGCAACTCCCATCCCTCTCCCGGCATGGTAATGAGTGAAGAAGACTCAAAGACAAATGGCTCATTAAGAAGCAGTGCTGCATTGCAGGATTTTTCATCCCACCAACCGCTGCATCAGCAGAGGCAGCACCTCTCGCACTCGCTCTCCCAGCCCTGGAGAAGGAGCTGTCAGGCAGCTGGGGCTGGTGCCAAAATTAATCATGTGCTTAATAACGTGCCCAGCCCGTCGAACGGCCTGTCCTCAGCCTCCCGGCGTGTGGAGCGGGGCGGCCGTGCCGGGCGGGAGCCCTGGGGCACCGTGGGTTTGGGGTTGGTGCCTGGGAAGCACCTGTGCTCGGCAAGGAAGGATGTGCCAGGGCAGGGCTAAACCAGGGGAGATGCCCCGGCCTCGGGGTGCCAGAGCTGCCAGTTACCTCGGGGTGCCAGAGCCGCCCAGCTCTGTGGAGGTGCCAGGGTCCCCCAGATTTGTTGGGGTGCCAGAGCCCCCCAGGTTTGTCGGGGTCCCAGCCGGTTGTGCTGGGCAGCACGGTGCTTACAGTGCTTCTCAGTGGCCTGGGTAAACATTTCTTTCTCCACTCACATTTGCAGTTCCTTGACTCGTGTTCATCTTTCATGACTTTTAAAAAATCTTGCCTCATCCCTTTTTTTTCCAGTGGTGCCTGGTTGGATCCTGCTGCTTGCAGCCCTCTGCAGGCAGTGCCTGCCTGCAGCTGCTCTGTTTTCTTTTATTAACAGTAATTGGTTTTGATTTCCTGATTGCATCCAGTGTATTTTCTGTGATCTTTGCTTCCTGCTCACACAGTTTTACTCTTTCCCTTTTTCCCCTTCCCCCTTTTCTCTTTCCTTTTCCTCTTTTTTTCCCATTTCCTTTCCTATTCCCTCTCTGTTTCTTCACCTTTCCCCTTTCCCTTTCTTCACCTTTCCCTTTCCCCTTTCTGTGCTAAATTAGGTGATGTCTTACTAAGCCCCTCTTTCTTTTTTTCCTCCAGACTGAGTAAATTTTACTGATTCAGCCTCATAAAATAACAGAGCAATTAGTAATAAAATAAAATGTTTGCTTTCCACAACCCTTCTCGCTTACAATGAGCTGGGAAAGAGTAAATAGATTAAAAGCACGGCGGAAATGACCTGGCAGTATTCCATATTTATTTTCTTCCGACGACCGTAGATCAAATTTGCTCAGCCCCTAAGTGGGAAAACCACTTTATTTTATTTTTTTCCCCGGCTCCAGCTCGCACGCGGTGCCGGGCGCTCACGCTGCGTGTTTGTTCTCTCCTGCTTTCATCCCAAGCCATAAAGGTCCCCAGCAGGACCCAAGCTGGCAGAACCTCGCATTAATTTGCAGAGCAGAACGGGCCGAGCTCACTCCTCTCCCAGGCTGGAAGCTGGAAAAAAGCGCCTTTGCTGACGCTGGAAAGCCGGGGTGGCGGGAGGAGGTTTTGTGGAGCCGGCGGCCGGATCCGGAGCAAATGAAAGTCGATGGCGAGGTGGCCGCTGGGCCGGCTCTGGCACCCGCTGGCAGGGAATTGCATAACAGGATGGGACTGGGGATGGTTTTGGGGCTAAACTGGGTGAAACACGTGGCTGTGGCCGTGAGGAGCTGTGCCCGTTGCTGCGCTGGTGTGGGGCAGCCTCGGGGGAAGATGGAAGGCTGGGCTGATAAAAAATACACAGGGGGGTGAGTCAGGCTGGTTTTGGGGAGGAACACCCTTGCTCTGATTTCATTCCCCTCCTGTTCTTCCCCCAGAGCCTGCTGCCCCCGGGATTCCCAGTGTGGAAGAGCTGCTGCTGGCCGGGCCATGAGGACAGCATCCCCCTGAGCGCCGGGCGGTGAGTGCCACCAGCAGGCTTCACTGGGAGACCGGCATGGGCTGCCCATGGTGGGGCTGCTGGGGAAGGGCAGGGGGCCAGGACCTCCCCGAGTGCAGGGCCATCAACCCCAGCTATTGCAGTTAGAACTGGAAATGTTGGAAAACCCAGTCTTGCCCTGTGTCAGGGCAGTTTGCCAGACCCAGACACTGTGGTGGGGTTTTGATGTCCTCTCACCTCCCCACTGGTGTTCCTTGAGCTGGACAAAAGATGGGAGAACCCTGGGTGCTGTGGGGTCCCAGGGAAACTCGGGCTCCTGATGGGTTTGCCCTGAATCCCTGTAGCCCTGGGCCTCGGCACGGCGCTGCCTCCAGGGCAAGGATCTCATGGGGCAGCTGCTGGGAGGTGGAACTGTCTCTGCCAAGTGCTCCTATGGGAAATTAAGCAGGAGGCTGAATTTCAGGATGGCCTGGAGCACCAGGGACTGCTATGAACCCCTCTCCTCCCTGTGTTGACCCTCACAATGGGGAGAGACGTCAGAGGGAGGTGGTGGTGGGGAGTCGCTGGTGGGAGTTTCTCCAGGCTCTGGATGCAATAAAGGCAAGGAGTGAGTTATTTGTAATGGTAATTATGCTCTTCCAGTTTATCCTAGCACATAATTGTGTGGGCGGTAGGTTCCCACTGGTGGTAATTACCCTGGTGTTAAATGGCACAAAATTCAGCTGGGCTGGGTTTTTCCCCCCTGACTTGAGTCTGTGCTTCGGTGGCACAAACCCCTCCATGCCGAGGGCTGCACAGTGGATTGGCCTTCGGTGGCACACAGCTCCAGCTCTCGGCCATCTGCCCATGAGCCACGCTCTGGCCGGCTGCCCCAGTCCCACGTGCCAGCCTCCTGCCCACACTGCCCTCCTGGGACGGGGGAGAGGAGTGGGCACTGCGGCCTCTCCCATCCTCTGTGCACGGCCATCCCCACTGGCACATGGGAACGGGCCCCGGGCTGTGCTGAGCCCCACAGGATCGCTCCCGACCCCTTCTCCGGTTGCCCTCAGGGAGCCGGGCTGGTCCCTGGGCACGGCATAGACGCCTGTGTCGCCTTGGTGAGCGGGGACACGGATCCCCCTCCACGGCTCGTCCCCACCCGCTGCCAGCGCTCTGCAGGTGCGGGGGAGCTGCGGCGCTGCCTCGCCCGCGGTTCCGGCGTTGTTGAATTCCTGCACCTGCTGAGCACAAAAGCCCGGCGGGCTCGTGCTGACGGGCTACGCAGATATTTTGACTCCTTCTTGCCGCCGCGGCAGCAATATTTGGATCAGCTGAGAGCTTTCCTCCCCGAGCAGGAGATGATAGCTCAGCCCGAGGAGGTAGAGCTGGTCTAGAGACGGTCTGTCTGTCTGTCCTTCCATCCTGCTGCTTGATCCCAGGGCAGGGAGGCAGCTCCATCCCATGCTGCTGCTCCTTGCAGCAGCTCTCCCGGGAGGGGAGAGGCATCTTCTGTGCCAGCTGCAGCATCCTTCCGTTCAGGTTAAGACGCAGCAATTAGGGAGCCTTGTTAGAGCAGGAGTGGGATCAGAGGGTGGGGAGCGCTGTGGGACGGAGCCATCCAGCCTCGAAGCCAGGAAGGAAGGTGGTGGTGGCTTGGGGCAGAAGTGTTTCCAGGGCCCTGTCTGCTGCTCAGGGCCAAAACGCCACCACTGCCCCCTCCCACAGCCCTTGGGGACCCACAGCCACTCTCCCCTCTGGGGTTGCTCAGGGACACAACCCCCTTGCACACAGCCCTGGCCCTCCCAGTGTCCCTCGGTTCCAGTCTCCATGGTCTAATCCCCACGTGCTGCCCGGAACGTCCCACGGTCACCTTTCCCTGCAGCCAGTCCCGGAGACGTGCTGCCTACAGCACCCTGCCCAAATATGATAACAAGAGTGTTAACGATGCCTGTTAATTAGCCGAGATGCTCTGGAGAATAAGTAATTTCCTCATTTACAGTCAAACCAAAGACAGAGCCTTTGAGGGACCGTAAGGCACACAAACCTCCATGGGTGCAGGCGGCTCCAGCGGCTGGCACGGGCTCAGCCTGGCTCGATGCCGTCCATCCTCCTGCTTCAGCCTGGGGCTGCCCCTCACACAGCACAGCCACCTCTGCTCCTGGCTCCCCATCCAGAGGGCTGACAGGGCAGGAGGGCCCTGAACTGTGGGTCTCCATCCACAGCTCCGTGTGGGGCTGGATGGAGACATCAGAGTGCGTCCCCCCCGCGCCCCGCGGCAGCTCATTAGCGGCGCTGTGAATCGCAACGGCTGAAAAACCCAGCCAGAGCCGCTTTCTAATGGAGAAACACTTCATAATATTTGGTGTTGGAGAAGAAAACAAGGATCTGCTGATGGCAGCGTGTCCTCCCTCGCCGTCTGCAGGCCCTGCTGCCTGCATCGCTGCCGGCAGCACCTTCTCCTTCCCACTGCCCCCTCTGAGCACCTGAGCTGGGGCTGACCCTTGGTGCCCAGCCCAGGTGCTGTGCTCTTGTCACCATGTGAAAAATCAGAATTCTGGTGCTTCACAGGGCCTCGCCCAGGGCTGAATTCTGCCCTGGAAGCTTCCCAGCCTCCTTAGTTGGTTCCTCTGAGGTAGCCCCAGTGTTCTGCTGGTGGTGGGGTGCAGAGGGGATCTTGACACTCTGCCTGTCCCTGTCCCCACAGATGAGCCCGCAGGGACATCCCTGCGAGATGCCGACGCTATGGGGTGGGTGCTGAAATGATGAAGGGCTACCATGGGGAGCGTAGCCAGACACAGCCCTCCTCCGGCCACCGCTGCCGCTGCATCCCAGAGGACTGCGAGCATCCCGCCGACTACATCCCGCACGGCCCCGAGGGCCGGCCACCGTACCTGCTCAGCCCCAGCGAGCCGTGTTCCCTGGAGCATCCCTACTGCCCTGCACGGAGCCCCGGCGCGGCCAGCGAGTGCCCGGGCGGGCCCCTGAGCGAGCCGCCCTCCGCCAGCGCCAGCAGCACCTTCCCGAGGATGCATCACGCGCAGCAGCCCTACGACTCCTGCGACGAATGCATGGCGACCGCCCACCCTGCCAGCAAGATCAACCGCCTGCCCCCCACGCTGCTGGACCAGTTCGAGAAGCAGCTGCCGCTGCACCACGACGGCTTCCACACGCTGCAGTACCCCCGGGCCGGCGGCGCCGAGCCCCGCAGCGAGAGCCCCAGCCGCATCCGCCACCTCGTCCACTCCGTCCAGAAGCTCTTCGCCAAGTCCCACTCCCTGGAGGCGCCGGCCAAGCGGGACTACAACGGCGCCAAGATGGACGGCCGCGGGGACGGCTACCACCACCACCACCACCACCATCACCACCACCACCACCAGTCCCGCCACGGCAAGCGCAGCAAGAGCAAGGACCGTAAGGTGGACTCCCGGCACCGGTCCAAGATGTTGGGCTGGTGGAGCTCCGACGACAACCTGGACAGCGACAGCAGTTACATGGTGTCCGGCCGGCACGCTGCCGACCAGGGCACCCAGTACTGCGTGGACGCTCCCGAAAGTGCCTTCAGAGACTTGACCTTGAAGAGTCTAAAGGGCGGCGGGGAAGGAAAATGCCTGGCCTGTGCCGGCATGTCCATGTCTCTGGATGGTCAGACGCTCAAGAGGAGTGCCTGGCACACCATGACCGTCAGCCAGGCCCGTGAAGCCTATCCCAGCGCCGGCGGCACCGAGAAGACCTTGATGCTTCAGGAAGCAAAGGCCAAAGACCGAGCGTACCAGTACCTGCAGGTGAGGGGCTGGACAGGGTGAGGAGACTGGGGCTGACTGTGCCATGGGGCGAGCCAGGGCTGGGACCCTCCATCCAGCAGCCTAGGGTGCTGTGGAGATCTTCCAGATGTGCTCCGTGTCCACAATGCCCATTCCTGTGCCGGTCCCTGCTGTCCCCTCGGAGCCCATCTGCTGCCTTCTGCCCTGTGCTGGATTTGGGGTCAGACCAGCTCTGTCAGCTCGAGGCCACCAGCAGCCCTGTGTCTGCTCCCTTCTTGCTGCTTTTATCCCGCCTGTGTGCCTGGCCGGGTGCCACCGCCTGCCTCATCACCAGGCTCCCTTCTAGGTCACCCCCCTTCCAATTAAAAGCTAATTAACTCTTCTCTCCCTTTCCTGGGGGAAGGAGACAGGGACCAGCAATTCCGTGCTGGCTGGCGGTGGGGGTGGCCAGGACCCATCTCTGCTGGCATTGGGGCCATCAGGGCAGGGTGCCAGCCCCACCACCCTCACCATGGGCCTGGGGGGACACCATCCCCCTGCCACTGCCCTGTAAGGACCCCGTGGTGCTGGCGTCAGTGGCACGTGGTGGGGCTGGTGCCCGATACGTCAGGCGGGTGCTGTGCTGGCATGGGTGGGATTTGGCCCAGGCGCTCCTGCCGGGGGGGCTGTGAGGTGGGAACTGCTGTGCTGCCCCGCGTTGTGGGAATGGGGAGCTGTGCCTATTAGGAGGGATCTGCTCTCCTGGATTTTGGGGCTTTCCAAAGGGGTCAGAGCCCCCAGGGTCCATCCCTGCAGCTCTGGGGTGTGTGGGGAGGGCAGGGGAGCCGGGCACACATGCTGGACTTGGGCTGAGCTTCATCTGGCACATGGTTTGGCTCTGCATCCCACCTGTGGGACCCCGGCCAGCATGTCCTCCCACTCTTGCTTCCTGCTCCAGGTGCCGCAGGACGAGTGGAGCGGGTACCCGGCGGGCAAGGACGGGGAGATCCCGTGCCGACGGATGCGCAGCGGCAGCTACATCAAGGCCATGGGCGATGAGGACAGCGCCGACTCCGACATCAGCTCCAAAGTGTTGCCCAGGGCAGCCACGCGGCGAGACAGCTACCGCCGCTCCTCCAGCGCCGACCAGGCCAGGACCAAGTAAGGGCTGTTGCCTCCTGGCCCCGTCCCAGCACTGCAGGCAGCAGCGGGGCCATGGGCCGGGGCTCCCTGGGAGGACAAGTGGCATGTCCCTGCTCATGGCAGTGTCCCTGCTCACGGCAGTGTCCCTGCTCACGGCATTGTCCCCACTTACGGCACCGTCCCCGCTCACGGCACTGTCCCCGCTCCCAGCTGTGCTCCCCAGTGCAGTGGCACCAAGCCCTGTCCCTGCTCTGTGTCAGAACACTGGGGGTACATGGCTGTGCTGGGCTTTGGGGGGATCTGCTGCTGCAGCCACATGCAGAGCATGGGGAGAAGAGACATGTTCAGAGGGAGATGATTGGGACATGCTCCAGTCCCAGCGGGTGACAGTTTTGGGGGCAGTGAGGAGTGAGGACAGCAGCGGTGTCCGGCGGGAACGTCGCTGTGGCTGCATTTCCGAATGCTCTGCTGGAATGTGTTGCTTTTGGTGCGATCCCTTCTATTCCCACTGTCTCTCATTAGGTTTGCAAGTAGGCACTATTCTGATTCATGTATCTGTAACTGTCCCAGCTGCTGCACGCCACCGCGAATGCTCCCGCGGGGACAGAGCTACGGGCGTTCCTTCACCACCGGCCAGGTACGTCCCATGGCACAGGTGCCACGGGGCAGGTTGGGGCAAGGATGTGGTGGATGTCCCTCTGAGCATCCCTTGCCTTGGCTCAGCCTCACCCACCGCTCTCCCCAGATCAACGACGAGCTCAACCACCAGTTTGAGGCTGTGTGCGAGTCGGTTTTCGGCGAGGTGGAGTCGCAGGCCGTGGAGGCGCTGGACCTGCCCGGCTGCTTCCGCATGCGGAGCCACAGCTACCTGCGGGCCATCCAGGCGGGCTGCTCCCAGGACGACGACTGCCTCTCGCTCTTCTCCATGTCGGCCCCTCCTGGGCCGCCCATCACCAGCAGCATCCTGAAGCCCAGCACTTGTGAGTCCCAGGGGGTGGTGAGGGACCCCCACATCTCCCTGCCTGCTCACCTGGGCACCTGCCAAGGGCTGCTGTTGCCCTCCTCCTGTCCCTCGACCCCTACAGTGCCCAGCACAGGGTGTGAGCGTCCTGCTAGCTGCTCAGTCCCAGTCAGGGGGCTGTGCTGTGTCCCCAGCACACATTTGCTGTTCCTTCCTTCCCTCCACTTCTGTCCCCATCTCTGCCCCTTGCTGGGTGCTGCAGCAATGTGGCCAGTGTGGGTCTGGGGTGTTTTCCATCCCCTAAAACTGGCCAAACCGCCCCTCTGAGCTCCAGCCCAGATCTAACCCAACTTAGGGGCAAACCCTGTGGGGCCGTGAGCCCTATGCTGTGGGAGGAGATGGCCAGCATTCCCCGGGGCCCCTGTTGTTGGTGGGAAATGAGCAAATGTCTGTGTTTTCACGTGCCTTTTCATCCTGCGCCTCTCCCACAACAGCCTTCAGTTACAGAAAAGCTCCACCTCCCATCCCTCCAGGAACCAAAGCCAAACCTCTCATCTCCGTCACGGCGCAGAGCAGCACCGAATCCACCCACGAGAGTTACCTACCCAGCGAGGTCGCCCGCAGCCCTGCCTGGTCCAAAGATGCCACGGCCCGCTGCAACTCGGCCGAGAGCCTGGAGAGCTCCAAGGTGACGGCCGTGGCTCTCGACCTGCCCCCGGTCCAGCCCCGGGCTGCTCCCAAGCCCTCCACACTCATCATCAAGGCCATCCCTGGCCGGGAGGAGCTGCGGAGCTTGGCTCGGCAGCGGAAGTGGCGTCCGTCCATCGGCGTCCAGGTGGGCTCTGCTCCTCCCTGTGGGCTGCCCAAGTGGTGTGGGCGATGCTGAGGCTCCACGCTGCATCTTGGGGCTGCCCTCCAGCGCTCTCCCTCTGCCCCTTGGCAGGTTGAGGCCGTCTCTGACTCGGATACGGAGAGCCGGAGCCAGAGGGAGTTCCACTCCATTGGGGTGCAGGTGGAGGAGGACAAAAGGTACCACATGGCTGGACTGGGCTGAGACCTCCCACACTCGCTGCACTGATGCACTGGGCTCCCAGCAGCTTCCTGAGCTCTGCACACCACCACTACTCCACAGCATCTTTTCCCTCTCTCCTCTGGCTGAAGCCCCAGAGCTCAGCACCATACCCATCCCAGACCAGCTGCCCCCACCTGGGGCAGGATCTGGCCTTGCCTTTGCCCTCGCTGCTGCCCAGGGAAGGGGCTGCCCTATTCCTGCCCTGTTCTGGGTCTCCTCTGCTGGCCTCAGCCCTTAGCTTTGAGCCCATGCCAGGCGCAGATGAACCTTTGGGCGCTTCTGCAGCTAACCATGACATTTTGGCTGGGATGGGAATGTCAGGTGTGCCAGAACCTGCATGGCCTGCAGGAGGGGAACTCCGGCATTGTGCCCATGCAGCCTGGTGCACGCTGCTCTCCATCCTCCGTCCAGTGCTGGTAGCCATGGAAACAGGCTAACAGCAGAGGAGATGAGGGACTGGCAGATTGCAGCTGCTCGGGGTTGTCCCTGTGGCCCTGAATGCTCTGGGATCCACCCCGGCATCCCCAGCATCATCCTGCCTGTGGGCATCCCTCACCCTGCCCCTGCCGCTGCGGTACCTGTCGGGGGGGTCAGGACAATCCCTGCTGGCAGCGAGGGTCCCCACGCTCTCCCTCTCTCCGCAGGCGAGCGCGCTTCAAGCGCTCCAACAGCGTGACGGCGGGTGTGCAGGCGGACCTGGAGCTCGAGGGCTTCACCGGCCTGGCCGTGGCCACCGAGGACAAAGCCCTGCAGTTTGGGCGGCCCTTCCAGCGGCACTCCTCGGAGCCCGAGTCGGGCCGGCAGTACGCCGTGTACAAGACAGTGCACACGCAGGGGCAGTGGGCGTACCGCGAGGATTACCAGCTGCAGTACGACACGGTGGAGGTGCCCCGGCGGGATGCCTGGATTGAGCGGGGCTCCCGCAGCCTCCCCGACTCCGGCCGTGCCTCCCCGTGCCACCGCGATGGGGAGTGGTTCATCAAACTGCTGCAGGCAGAGGTGGAGAAGATGGAGGGCTGGTGCCAGCAGATGGAGAGGGAGGCGGAGGACTATGACCTGCCCGAGGAGAGTGAGTTGGGTGGGGTGTTGCAGCGAAGAGAGGGGCTGGGGATCCCGGAGAGCTGGGTGGGGGGGAACAGTCATTGTCCTGCAATGCTCCCACCTTGGAGCATCTTCCCTGCCATGGCTAAAGAGGTTGGGTGAAGGCAAGAAGGGGTCTGAAGGAGAGAAGAGACACGATGTGTCGGAGGGGTCTGAGCTGCTCATGACTGTCTGCTCTCCCCCCCAGTCCTGGAGAAGATCCGGAGTGCAGTGGGCAGTGCCCAGCTCCTCATGTCCCAGAAGGTGCAGCAGTTCTACCGCCTCTGCCAGCAAAACATGGTGAGTGGGGGTCAGCTGTGGTGGGGAGGGGATGTCTCATACCCTCAGCCAGTGACTTTGTGCCACCATGGAGGAAAGCTGGACATAGAGCTCCCCAGCACTGGGGGGTGGGATGGTCCCATGGCCAGCAGAGCCAATGTCCCACCGATGGACGAGGATGACACTCTGTCCCTCTGCCCCCACAGGATCCCAACGCATTCCCTGTGCCCACCTTCCAAGACCTGGCTGGCTTCTGGGACCTCCTGCAGCTCTCTATTGAGGATGTCAGCATGAAGTTTGGGGAGCTCCAGCAGCTCAAGGCCAACGGGTGGAAGATCATGGAGCCCAAGGTAAGGGCAGGGCTCTGCCACTGGCACTCGTCCCTGTCACCTTGCCCTCCCTCCTCGTCCCCAAGCACATCTGCACCCAAACCACCACTGGGCTCTCACTGGTGGTTGCTTTGGTGAACTCTTGAAAAACAGCTGAGAAAAATGAGGCTAGAGAAGGGCTGTTCTCCCACTGATGTATCCCATTGGCTTGCAAAGGGCCGGGCAGGGTCCTGGCATGGGACGGATGAAGGGATGTGCAGTCCTGCCTTGCAGCCTACGGGAGGGTCTGTGGAGCCTCTCACCGTGGTTTTGGCTTTGGCACCCACAGCAGCAGCTGTGGCGAGCCCGCTGGGGTGCCCATTCCCGGGAGGTCCCAGCCTGAAGCCTCTGTTGTCTGTGCAGGAGGAGAAGAAGGTGCCTCCCCCGATACCAAAGAAGCCGCCGCGCTCCAAGGTGCACCCGGTGAAGGAGCGCTCCCTGGACTCGGTGGACCGGCAGCGGCAGGAGGCCCGCAAGCGGCTCCTGGCAGCCAAGCGAGCGGCGTCCTTCCGCCAGAGCTCGGCCACCGAGAGCGCGGACAGCATCGAGATCTACATCCCCGAGGCGCAGACCCGGCTGTGACCGCAGCCTCCGCTTTTCTACCCGGACTGGACGGCGCGGCCGTAGCTCACTGTGATGGGGGGCCGCGGGGACACCCTGGGGCAGCTCTTGGCCCCACTCACAGCTTCTCTCTTTTCTATCTTAGCCCTCTCGTGGATCTGACGGCGGGTGAACGCAAAGCCCGGTTCTGCCCCGTCCCCTTGCGCCCCTGCCCGCATGCCCCTGCCAGCCTCTCCTGGGGTCCGGGGCTCTTCCTCCCTCTGCCCTCCCTGGGGCTGTGTCCCAGCTTTCTGTCCCCTTCCTACTCCCCAGCCTTTCTGCACACCCTCCCCTGCATCCCAACCCAAAGAGAGGTGACCTTCAGCACCCGGCCCAGCCAGGCTGGAGGGGAGGGGGCTGCGGGCAGGCCCCCCCGCCTCTCTGTACTCAGTGCAATCCCCTGGTATGTGGCAGGGATGGGGCCCCAGCCCCTGCCCAGCCCCAGCCCCCCAGCCCTGCCCTGCCGGCACGAGGCTTTGGGACGTGGCAGGGACAAAGATGTCCCCTCGCTGCTCGCCCCGCCTGCGGCTCAGGTGCCGTGGGGACCCAGGGCTCCCTCCCCTATATACATATATAAATATAACCCAAGGAATAAACCAGAAACTACACGTGACCAGCGCTGTGTCCTGCCTGGTGGGACGGGCCAGAGCAGCAGAGACCCCTCGGTCACGGCGAGCCGCCCCGCTTCCCTCGCACGGAGCATCGTCACGCGCTTCTCCCCTTCCTGCTCAGCCCTCCTTCCCCTCAGTCCATCCCTCATCTGTCCGTCCGTCCCTCCTGCCAGCCTGGAGTCCGGGAGCACCTCTGCAATGTGGCACTAGCCAGGGACAGGGAATGGTGCCCCTGTGCCTTGCTGCAGGTGGGAGATGCTTCCCACCCGCACTGACAAGGACCACACCCGGGCTTGGCACCAGTGGGTGGGATGGGAGCGTGGACATGGCCAGCAGCTGCCCCTTGAGTGTGGGGCTGCTAGAGACCCCCTCAGGGGGTCACACCTTCCCCCTAATGGGGGTGGGGATGGGACACCCCAGGATAGGGCTGTCATGTACCTGATGCCTCTCAGGGCCAAGGAACACTCTGGGATGTGGCTGTTCCCAGCTCCCCCATCACTGTGCACAGAGCCAGGAACAGGGTGGAGAGTCCCCTCCAGGGCAGAGCAGTGTGGCGGGGCAGGAGGCTGCATCTGCCTCATCCCTGTCCTTATCCCCGTTCTCCAAGCATCCTGTCCCCCTCAGTGTCCCTTTTGGTGGCAGAGGGGGGAGGACCCCACTCCTGTCCGTCACCCTGCCACGCCAGCAGCCCCACGCAGCATCACCAGCCCCCCCCCAGGGCAGGGCCAGTGGGTGCCAGGTAGCTCCCGAAATCTGGGGCCAAACCTCGCCCAGGCCCTCAGGCAGGGCGGTGGGATCAGAGGCAGCTGGGGGACGCCTCGCTGGGGTCCCTCGCTCCTGGAGGTCCGTTGGTGCTAAACACCTCCGTGACGGCAGCGCCCACTCAGACACCCAAGGCCCTTCCCCACCCCACTCCCCCTGCACCCCGGATTTAGGGATGTGCCTGGGAAGGGCCCCCGGCCCCCACCCCGGCCAGCGCCGTGCAGTGACCGTGACACGTGGCTCCCTTTTTATTGTAACGAACCGCTCCAATTAATAAAGATGACTTTGGTTACTCCGGGCCAGCGGCCACTTCCCTGCGGGGACATGGCCGGCACCGGGCTCGCCTTTCACCTGTCTCCCGTCCTTTTGTGTCCGTGGGGTGGGAAATGGGTGTCTATGGGGTGGGGAATTGGGGACCGTAGGGTGGGAGAGGGGCTTTTCCAAGCATATTGGTGGATCTCCACATGGAGACCTCCCATGGGTCTCCTCACAGGTCTCTACCAGTGGGGTCTCTGCTGTGAGTCTCTCCCCATGGCTCTCCTCCTGCGGGTGTCTCTCAGAGGATCTCTCCCCACAGCTTCCCCCGTGACTCCCCCTGTGACTCCCCACGTGAGTCTCCCACCATGGCACTCCCTGTGACACTCCTCGTGACTCCTGCATGGACGTCTCCCCGTGGCTCTCCTCACACCCGCTGTGACTCCCCCGTGGGTGGCTCTCTGCGAATCTCCCCTGCGTTCTCCCCTGTGACTCTCCCTGTGAATCCTCCTGTGCCTCCCCCTGTGTGGCTCCCGGTGGGTGACACCCTGTGACTCTCCCCAAGGGTCTCACCCAGTGGATGTCTCCCCGTGGCTCGCCCCGTGACTCCTCCGGGGGTGTCTCCCCGTGGCTCCACCTGTGACACCTCTCTGTAACACCACCGTGGATGTCTCTGCATGACACCCCTGTGGGTGTCACACCTCTGTGACTTCCCCCTGCATGACTCCCCTCCGTGAGCCCCCCTTGTCCTCCCCCGTGTCCTCCCCTGTGTCTTCTCGTGTTCCCCCCATCTTTCCTGATGACTTCCCCTCCTGTCCCCTCCGTGTCCCCTCCATGCCCCCC
>JACBWW010000053.1:3340687-3385511 GCA_020086605.1 Lanius collurio | reverse complement strand
CAGCGGGAGGACGGCAAGCTGTAGGAGATCGCAGGCGGGCCCGGGTGAGCGGGGCCGGGGGTCGGGGCCGGGCCCGGGCGGGGGTCCCTGCGGACCCGAGCGGGGGGTCCCGGCGCGGCCCACGCGGGTCCCCATTCCCTGCGGCCAGCGCTGAGGCGCCGGTGCGGGCGGGCCCGGCCGGGAACCGCCGCCTCCCAGCCCCGGCAGGCATGTGGTCCGTGCTGTGGGCGGCCGTGCGCTCCAAGGCCCCGTACGTCACCTTCCCGGTGGCCTTCGTGGTGGGGCTGGTGGGCTCCCAGCTGGAGTGGTTCCTGCGCGGAGACCCCCCGCCCACGGCCCAGGAGGAGAAGAGCATCTCGGAGCAGCGGGAGGACCGCAAGCTGCAGGAGATCGCAGGCGAGGACCTGACCAAGGTGGTGAGCCTGAAGGACAAGCTGGAGTTCGCCCCTCGGGCCGTGCTCAACAGGAACCGCCCCGAAAAGAGTTAATAAAGGGTGATTTGGGCAAAGGCGGTGCCCTGGAGCGGCTGCTGGGGACTCCTCTGACACCTGCACTGCTTCCATCAGCCCCCCTCCTGCACCTGCTGCTCCTCACCCTCCTGGCCCCCCGGAGGGTCAGGTTTGCCCACCCCATGGATTTGCTCAAGGTATCCAGAGCTCGGTGGCAGAGCGGGCAGGGAGCCCTGCGTGGAGATGAAGCGAGTCTGAAACTGCTCAGCTGTCACCAGGCCTGGCTCCTGAACCACAAAACACTCTCGGCCTGGTTCCATCTGTGTCTCCTCAGGTTTGATTTCTTCTATGGTGTGAAGGTAGAAGAAGTTTGGACCTGAGGGCCGTGGGATGGGGGTCAGTCGGAACTGCTGCCCTGCTTCCAGATCCCCTGTGGCTCTTGATGAACCCCAACACAGCCCCATGCCACAATGTTATTCCAGCAGCCATGGAGCTCTCTGGGGACCCCCTCCCTTCATCATCCTTCCCAGGAACGGTGACAGGGGGAGGTGAGAGTTTTGCTCCTGCCCCATCGTGGTGCTCTGAGTGTGGTGATGTGTCGGGAACAGGGAGATCTCTGCCCTCTGCACAATAAACTTCTGTCAGTCCTCGGGCCTCTGTGTCATCTGCATCAGCACAGCCCCAGCCCTGTCTCAGAGCATGTCTCTGCTCCCTTAGTGTTCAAGAAGCAATTCCTGCAGTGGGACAAATGCCACTGCTGTCCCTGGCTGGGCACTGACCTCCAGGCCTGGCAGCAGGGTGGTGGGCAGGAAGGAGGGAGAGGCACAGAATTCCCAGCCCGTGCTGTGCCTGTGCCTCCCTCCCAGCTCCCCCAGCTGTGTCATCTGCTTCCCTTTGACTTCTTTATCTTGAGGGGAAGGGCTGTGACAACACAGGGTGGGGTCCCAGGGGACAAGGGGTCCCACTGGGGTGCTGAGCAGGGAGAGGCTGGCAGCAAGTGCTGGGGCCAGTGGCCGGTGTCCCCTCCAAGCTCAGGCATTGCTGGCACAGCAGGGACAAACCCCAGCCAGAGCTGCCTGAGCAGGGCCGGGGTTATCGCTGCCTCCTGGCTTGTTTTTTCCCGTGGTGCCTGAGCAAGGCCCCGGCTCGGCCCGGCCTTCCCCTCCCGGGGACGATAAATCTGCCGTGCCCGGTGTGAGAGCCGAGGTCAGCAGCCAGTCAGCATTCACACTGCGCTGTCCTGCACCCCTGGCCGGGGCCATTTCTGCCCTGCTGACAGCTTTACTGCCGTGCTCCCGGCTCTGTTTGCCTCCCGAGCTGCAGTCCTGGGCTGGATCGCTGCCCACGGCCGGGCTCAGGGCCCAGCACCGCCGGGAACGCTCCGACCTTTGCTGCGAGGGCAGCTGAGACTGGAGGAGAAGGATGCAGGAGGAGCCTGGGTGTGATTTAGAGCCCGTCCCAGCCTGTCCCACTGCTACCTCCTGCACTGGGACTCACAGTGTCATCCTTGTCGCCCTGGCAGGCTGGCACTGTCCCCTGAAGTAGCCCATTCCCTTCACCTCCTGCTTTCCCAGCCTGGCTGTGGGGTGATGGCTGTTCCCTATTGTGTGCTGGGGTGGGAATGGTCCCGTTCCTTGTCCCAGCTGGGACTTGCTCGGAAGCTGTCTCTGAAATGCCTTTGTTCACCCCGCGCCGGAGCGGCTCCCCCGGCTGTTTATAGCCCCTTGATCCTCCTGTTCCCAGGGCCAGCTGGGCACAATCGGGCTTTGGGGGGGTCTTGCTGCCCCATTTCCTGCCCCAGGCCCACGCAGTGTCAGTCGGGGAGGCTGCTCCAGCCCAGTGCGGGAGGGATGCCCTGAGGAAGGACTGAGCCCTGATGGTGACAGCTTGGGCATTGATGGCACCTGGCTGGCAGCCCCTGCCCTGCTCCCATCCCCTGCCTGTGGCACTTCCAGCTGTTTTCCGTGTGTCTGGGGACTCCCGTCCATCCGCCGGCATTGCTGCAGCTCTGTGGATTCCCGCAGGCACTGGGACAGGGCTGAAGCCGCTTCCCAGACCCGTCTCCTTTCTCCGAAGCCCTCGGTGCTGTACACCCACCCTTCCTCCCATTGAATCCCAACAATGTGCCGCTTGGGAAGTGCCGGCGGGACAAGAATAGGAGCGGGCAGCTCTCAGGGCTGGGGCGAGCAGAACGAAGAACGAGAGGAAGCTTTGCTGAATAAACCATTATGGTAAACCCCTGCCCTCCCAAGCCTGCGCTCGGCCACTCACGTGCAAATGCTCGGTCTGGTCTAGGGGGTTTGTGATCCAGCTGTTCCCAGCACAGCACAGCTGGGTGCTGCTGTGGGAGCCCTGCCTGCAGCGAGCCTGTCCCCGGGCAAGGAGTTCCACGCCAGGAGACCAGTGTTGGGTGTGAGAGCAGCCTCCAAGGCTTGTCCAGCTCAGGGATGTCCCTGCACCCAGGGCTGGCTGTGACTGCACAGTGCCCTGGATCCGGCAGCCACAAGTGCTCCCAGTCCCAGCCTAGCCCGTGATGGCTCTGCCCCAGGCTCATGGGGGGTCAGGCTGACTGCAGTGCTCTTGGCATGGGCCGAGGGCAGCTGCAGCTTGCCAATGGACCCTCTGCCCTGGCCAGGTCCCGCTTTGCTCCCAGGATCCATCGTGAGCAGCTCGTGAGAGGAGCAGCTGGTGGTTTCCAGAGGCAGGATGCCAGGAGTGAGCTGTGCCCCTGCTCACTGGGGTGGCTCAGAGGACGGGGACAGCTGCTGAGTGTGAGGGACAGTGAGATCCCCCTGGCCATCCGGCACACCTGGATGGCCGCCACGGATGTCCAGTTAGATCAGAGCGGGGATGCTCCAGCTGGGCAGGGCTGGGGATGAGGTGACCCCGCGCTGGTGCAGGGATGGCCCAAGGCCATCTGGGCCCTTCCTGCAAGGCTGGGAGTGATGATGCTTTGGGAGGAGAGGAGCAGGGTGGGAGCTGGTGAGGGGAGCAGGGGCCTGCAGGGACTGACACTCTGGTGTCCTGTCCTGGCACAGGGCAGTGACCCCGGGACACCCAGGACCTGCCCATAGTGGGGTGACCCCGGGACTCCCGGACCTTCCCACAGCTCGGTGTCCCCACAGCCCCGGGACATGGCGGGTGCTCACCTCAGCTGCACTGGAGAGCAAACAGAACATCCCCTCAGCGTGTTCCCCACAGCCCCTGGGGACTTGTGCTCCCTCCCAGCTAAGGCTTTTCCCAGGCTCTGGTTTTGCCCTTTTCCTGAGAGCAGCCAAGTCTTTCCCAGCCTCCACGTCTCACTTCCTGCTATGGCTCCCTCCATGCTGTGTCTGGTGGCTCCTTCTGTGGCCAGCAAAAGCCTTGAAGTGTCGTGGGAGAGGAGCAGCTCTGCTCTACACCAAGTCACATCCCTTGAGCCATGGCTGGGGACAGCTACAGTGGAACGTGTTCCCATTCAGCACTGGCTCTTCCTGCAGGTACAGCTCAGGGTTGATTCCCCAATCCCAGCACCCCAGGACCACAGTGGATCCTTGTTTTTAGGCCACATCAGCCTTCCCATGCCACAAAAAGCTCCTGGCTCTGCAGGCAGCAGCCTCTGCTTACGCAGTGTTGCATCAGGATGATGCCCTGTGCTGCTGGCAGGGTTAGGACCCATCCCAGGGTGGGCACAGGGTGCTGGGCACCGCAGTCCTGGTGCCTCCCCGTGAGGAAACGGCCGGGGGCGAGCGACAATGTCAGGATGCGGCTATTGAGCACGCTTCCTCCGCCTGTGGTTCTCACACAGGGCCGCATTGTCTGCCATGCCCGCGCGTGGAGGGCTAAATATAACCCTGGGGAGGAAGGGAGCTCCGTGGGGTTTGCTTTTCCTTTGCTGTGCACCATTGGCAGCGGCTGGAAAGGGCAGGATTATTCCTGGTTTGGGGTTGCCCCAGTGGTGGGTGCTGTGGGCACAGAGTGCTGGGGTCAGGGCTCTGTGCCTGGCCCAGGAGGATGCTCCTGACTGTTCCCCTTCCCCCTGAGGACATACCCAGGCATTGACAAGGCCCTGTGGGCAAATGGGGCCACGCTGTGGCCTTGCCTGGCACCACTCTGCCCAGCTTTCTGCTCTTCCTCCCCCTCAGCTGTGATTCTGCTTCCACCTCGGCTCTTCCTGAGTGGGTCAGATTTAGACACTCACTGTTTGCTGTGTGCTGGAAAAGCTTAAAAATAAACTCCTTGGTGCTTGGCCAGCATCTCAGACAGAACCTTTCATTCAGGACAGCCCTCTGTCCCAGGCCATGGCAGAGCTGCTCAGGGAGCGCCTGGCATGGACTGGTCCTAACGGGGAGGAAGGCAGAAAGCTCCCTGCAGAGGAGCCCCAGGGCTCCTGGGGACTGTGATTGGTGTTAGACCAATACCCCCAGCAGGAACTGGGGTTCTGCAGACGGTGTGGTCCCTCTGGGACTGGCAGAGCTGCCTCAAAGTGTTTCCTGACTCTGGGGGTGCCCATGGAGAGCCCCTCAACACAGCCCTCAGGCTCCCTGTGCCAACATGGGGCTCAGCATCATCATCCAGGGCTGGATGTTGGGGGAGTGAATGCCGTTCCCACAAGGGACCGGAGGGGCCTGTTTACTCAGGAGGGAGTGCGGAGGTGTGAGAAAGGCCCTGCGTGTCTGTTCTGCCACTATCTGTGCCTGGGCTCTGCCAAAGGGCTCCACCAGGCCAGCCTGGGTTCTTATCAGCTCCAAACTTTTATTTGCCTAAGAGCTGCCCGCCCACCTTCTGGGGGGCTGCTGCCAACCCCAACCCTGCTGCTGCCCCCTCCCCAGCCTGGCCCGCAGGTGAGCCCCTTGCTGTTGTTGTTGGCAGCGCGTCCCGGCGGTGTGGGGTCACTGCAGTTGCCCTGAGCCACTTTGTCACAACATGGGAACAATAGTGGGACATGGAGCTGTGTTTGTGCAGCGCCCAGGCACCGTGTCCAGGCAAGGGGGGTCTCGGCTGTCTTGTTTGGCACCTTGCAGGGTCGCTCGGAAAAGCGTGATGCTCCCCCAGTGCCAACAAAAATAGGAGTCCAGGAGAGCGGAGGTGACCCGGGGACAATGAGGTGGGTAAACATGGAGTGGCTGCTCCGTTCTCCTTCACTCGGGCATTTCCTTCTGGCCCAGCATGCTGAGCTGCTCCCCCCAGAGCTGCAGGGCTCTGCTGAAACCTGGGGAGCACTGGGATGTGGCCTCCCATTACCCCGGGGTGTCCCAGGAGGTCCCAGCTGGGCAACAGTGGGAGCAGAGCAGGGTCCCTCCAGAGACAGTGGGAGCAGGGCAGGGTCCCTCCAGAGACAGTGGGAGCAGGGCAGGGTTCTTCCGCAGTGGATCTACCCCAGCATCCTCCAGGAGGGCACAAGGAAGAGCTGGGAGCTGGTGGTGTGCACCCCAGACCCCCACCCCGGAGGGTTTCACCCCCCTCATCCCCAGCAGGGAGGAAGCCAAGGGTGGGTTCAGGCACCAGCCCAAGGGCAGCACAGCCGGGTGCCTCCCTCCTCATTTCCTCCAGTGGCCGATGGCAGTGATACTGTCCTGTATCACCCATATTTCATTTTCTCCAGGGTATTTTTAGCCTGTCCCACCCTCACTGGAGAGGCCCTCAACAGAGAGCAGGCTCTGCTCTGGCCTGGCTTGGGAACTAAACAACAGCCCCAGCCACATTGTGTGCCTTTATCTGCAGCTCATTTCCACCTATTATGCAGCCATGAGCAGCTCCATGGCCTCTGCTGGGTTTATCTGCAGTGGAGGGAGAGGGGCTGAGCTCTGCTTTGGGCTACCATGAGCCTGGGACGTGACAGCTCTGTCAAAACCCTGACTTGAGATTGGGCTCAAAGGGACAGCAGGCAGGGATGTGCTTTCAGTGTGTGAGTGGCACCCCCAGCGCAACTGGGTGTCCACTTCCCCCTTCACCCCAGACCCATCACCCCCACAGGACAGCATTTCCCCCTCCCTCAGCCCCAAACCCTCACCTGCCCTCCCAGAGGCAGCTGGAGGCTGCAGGAAGCACAGTCACACCACCTTCACCTTTTCTCATTCACCCAACTTTATTCAACAAGATGCAACACAGAGCCTGCCAGGGGAAGGGAAACAGTGCTGAGAGCAGTGCCCACATCCCACACTCACACTTTGGTCACACAGGACCTGCAGCCCCTTGATCATGGTAGGACAATCCCCTCTCACAGCATCAGTGGGCTGGGGAAGTCAGGGTGACAGCTCCTGTGACAACAGCTGGTTCTTCCATCCCCCCCCCCAGCCCCTCAGCCCACAGCAGGAGATGACTAGTGCAAAGTAATAAAAACCCAATAACCCCCAAACTAACAGATGCTGGGCTGATTCCTCCCTAAACCCCACAGGGCTCCAAGGCACATGGCCAGGCTGGACACAGCTCCCCAAAGTCCCTGCAAACTGCACCTTTAAGGCAGAAAGCTCCGTGCTCAGGTCAGCAGATTAAAAATAACTTAAAGGCACACATCCCATGGGAAAGAGCCCAGGGCTGGGAGGAACTTGCACTCCTGGGTCACCCACAGTGACCCTGCAGCCTTTGGGATCTGCTGGTCACAACAGAGCTGGCTTAACCCCTCTGTGTCCCATGGGGAGGGGGCAGCTCCTGCAGCAAACCCTGGGCAGGTGCCAGGGCCACTGGAATGGGATACAGCTGGTGGCCAGGATCTGTCAACGCTGCCCCAGCCCAGCTTTTCCCGGCAGTCACCAGCTCAGCCTGTTCTGTGTGGAGGCTGGAGATGAGCAGCTTCCCACAGCTGCAGTCCTGGCTCTGGGGTCCAGCCGAGCCACAGCTCCCAGTGGCCAGCAGCTTCCAGCCATGGCCTCAGGGACAGCCTGTTCCACAGCGTTGCTCCAGGGCTTTCTCTCTTTCCCACGGCAAGGCACACAGGACACGGCGTCCCGGGGAACTTTGTGCAGTTTCCTTCCTTGCAGGGTCTGTGGGGAAAACCGGAGAGAGCGGAGGCCGTGCTCCACAGCCGCGCTCCCGAGCATCCCGGCCCAGGACAGGCAGGTCTCTGGAGCCTCCGGAGGGGAATGTGTGTGGCACAGCACCAGGCAGGAGGCAGCTGCCTGCCCACAGCCAGCAGCTTTGCAGGCACGAGGGAGCGAGGAAGGTCCCCCTGCCAGCCGGGGCCAGCCCGGCACTACACGTATTGCTTTTTGGAGGCTGAGCTCCCGGGCCGGCTGCCCGGCTTCTCCTCCGGGGCTGAGGCTTCAGCAGGCTGTGGGGTGTAGGGGTCCGACAGGGGCCTGTTGCCGCTGCCCAAGACCAGGTTCTCCTCGTTGCGGTAGTTGGCCCAGTTCTGCTCGCTGGAGAGCTTGTTGTAGGTCTGGTAGGAGGGCGCGTGGCTCTCGGCCATGGGCAGGAAGGGGTAGTGCTTGGACCCGTAGGGACTCGAGACCATGTCATCCACAAAGGTGTCCTGGCTCAGTCCAGCTGGCCCCGATGCCTTCTTGATGTTGCTAAGCAGGTTCTTGCAGCAGAGGTGGAAGAGCTCCAGGAGGTTCAGGGTTAAGGAGATCAGACCCATCACCAGCATGAAGATGATGAAGATGGTCTTCTCAGTGGGGCGGGAGATGAAGCAGTCCACCTGATGGGGGCAGGGGTCCCTCTTGCACACATAGCGGGGCACCATGGAGAAGCCATAGAGGTACCACTGACCCACGAGGAAACCGGCCTCAAAGATGCTCTTGCAGATCACGCTCATTATGTACGTCCACATCAGCGCCCCTCGCATCTTGAGCCGCCCGCTCTCTGTCACGTAGATCTTGGACATCTTCTTTTCCACAGCTGCCAGAGCCTGCTCGATCTTCGGGTCCTTGCTGTGGATAGCCCGAAGCTCACTCTCCTGCTTCTTCAGCTTCTCCTCCTTCCGGGAGAGATAGACAACGTGGCCCAGGTAAATCAGGGTCGGGGTGCTGACAAAGAGGAACTGGAGCACCCAGTAGCGGATGTGGGAGATGGGGAAGGCTTTGTCATAGCAGACGTTGGTGCAGCCTGGCTGCTTGGTGTTACACACAAAATCCGACTGCTCGTCCCCCCACACAGACTCCCCAGCCAAGCCCAGGATGAGGATGCGGAAGATGAAGAGCACAGTGAGCCAGATCTTCCCGATCACTGTCGAATGCTCCTGGACTTGGTCCAGCAATTTCTGCAGGAAATCCCAGTCACTCATCTTCTAGGAACCCTTTGCCTCTGCCAGCAGAGAGAAGAGAGCAGCCACATCAATTCCCTGTTTCCATGCTGGGGAGAACAGGGCAGATTTGACCAACTAAACCCCGTGCTTTCTCAGGATATAGCTGCTCTGCAGAGTGTCCCAGCAAACCGACCGAGGACCATCCCACTTCTGAGAGAGGGATGGTTCCAGGCAGCGTTTAGGAGCCCCAGAAGGCTCCTCCTACACACCCTTGCCCTGTGCAGGAACTTGGGGCTAGGAGAGAAGAAGCATCATAGGGATTCTCCCCTCCCAGCAGCACCCACAGCTCATGGCTGTCCTGGCTGTTTTGGGGCTGCCCAAGGAGCTCAGGGTCATAGCACCTGGGCACAAATTTGCTGCTGCCCTGGCTTTCCCAAAAAGCAGAGAGCAGGATGGTCCAGAGGGGAAGCACAACCCCTTGGGGTACGGCTGCCACCCCGATGCCTATTCAGGGCTCACCCCAAACTGAACGGACAGTCCCCCCACCAGCTCCCTTGCTGCAGAGCGATGGACCCCAGCCCCAGCACCCTCCCTTCGCCAGGGGATCCCCGGCACCACTCGCCACCCTACTGCCACTCCGAGGATCCCGGGGAGCCAAGCCCGCAACCCGCGGGAGCTCAGCTCGGTTGTGAGGGCAGCCGCCGTCCCGGCTCCTCATTAACCGCTGCTAATTAAGCACAGAAGTGCCATCTGTGCCGTTAAAGAAACCCCCGGCAGCGGTGGGGCGAGGGGGTGCCCCATCTCCAGCACGGTGTCCCCCAGCGGTCGCGGTGCCCCGGCGGTCCCGGGTGCCCGCACTCACCTCCGCCGCACCGGGCACGTCCCGCCGGGCTCGGGCCGCGCTGAGTGTGAGGGGTAGGACGGGGTTGGCTCCTGTTGTACGGGGCCCGGGGAAGCCGGGGGAGGAGTGCGGGCAGGAAACCGGGGGCCGGGGCTTAGTACCGGGCCGGGCCGAGCCGCAGGTGTGCGGGGCCGCCCCCTCCCGCGGCCCCCGGACGAGGGGGCGGCCCTGGCGGGCGGGGCGGGGGCGGGAGCGGCCGGACCCTTCGGGGCCGAAGCTGGTGGGGGACGGTGGGAAGCCCGGGTGCTCCCGCACTGTGGTCTCCGGCTGCGGCTCCGCCACCGGGCAAACCCGCTGAGCCAGAGACCGGCGACTCCTGACCGGTGTCCTGGGGATCCTCCGTCCCCTGCCCGGCGGGGTGTCCTGGGGACGCTCCGTCCCCCGCCGGGTGTCCCGGGGATGTTCCGTCCCTGCCCGCCCCGGCCGGACCGAGGCTGCGGCGCTCACGGTTTGCCCCCGAGGGTCCGTGAGGCGCGGCGGGCGCTGGGTGGTGCTGGAGCCCCACCGGAGCCCGGCTGCGGTCCCGTATCCCGCCGGTTCCCGGGATGGGCCCCGGCGGTTTCCAGGATGAACCCCACCGGACCCCGGTCGTGATCCCGCATCCCGCCGGTTCTCGGGATGTGCCCCATTGGAACCCGACCGGCAACCACACCGCGGGTTCCAGACGGAGCTGTGCTGTTGGGGGGGTCTCAGCACACCCCACACGCTCGTGGGGCTGCAAGAGGCGGGCGGGCTGAGTGGAGCTGGGAACAGTGGACCCTGTACTAGTGCTGCTTAAGGAGAGATTAAATGGAAATAATTTCTATTTATTGTAATATTTATCAAGGTTTAGTATATAATTGATGCTCATCCCCCCTTGATTTCCTTGGAGGCCAGCGTGCAGTTCTGCTGAATTAAAGTTTAATGATGTGTGACAAGCTGGGAGAGGCGGAACTGGGGGACGTGAGCTTGGCCGTGGGCTCGACCAATGCCCAGCTCAGGTGGCCACGGGCTCCTGGGGAATGTCTGCAAATCCAGGTCTTCTGCCCTCACCAGTCCTCCCAATTTCCAGCATGTAGAGCAGGTCCTGGTGCCTCCAACATGACCTTTATTGGCTATTTGGATCAATAGCTCGTGCCTTGTGTGATGTGCAGGGGGACACAGAGGCACCGAGGGAAGCAGCAGAGTCAGCAAAGGCATTTGGGCAGGACAAGGCTCGGTGCTTGTGTGAGCCAAGGGGGAGAAGCTGCCCTGGCCTCAGTTTGGCAAACTGGGCAAACTGGGCCAGCAGAGCAGTTGCCAACAGACCAGAGCCCTGCTCCTCTGTGATTACTTTGGGTACATGAAGATAGCTCTGGCCACAGAGCCCAGAATTCCTTTGGTTTCTTGGTACAAAAGAAAGCAATGCTCGGGACTGGGGGAGCTCAGGACTCCTGAACAAGGAACCAATGGGATTTCACAGAAGCCATTTATTGTTTACATTACACTTATGCACTTTGCAACTGCTGGTCCCGCGATCACACATTACTTGATTTGTCCCTTTATCACATCCACGTGCTCTGCATGCATTTTTCAGGAAATATGGTTGGTTCTAGTCCAGTATGGTGCAGTCCTTCTTTATCTGTTTTCTTGCCCTCTTGGTATTTTGCTTCCCAACGTCTTTTCTCCCAGTTTAGCATTGCTTACGTTCTAGTAGCCTTGGTGAATTCCTGAGGGCTCTGATAAGAGTAACTGAAGATAATTTGGCTGGGGCACACTGTCAGGGTTCAAATACATTACAGCACGGGACTGTGCATGTGTGAGGCAGTGAATTGGGAGCACTGGTGCTGCACTGGGTGACACCAGCCCTGGCTGGACACCAGCTGGTGCACTCACTCCCAGCAGAGCTGCAGGACCCAAGAGAAGTTGCTGGGCACAAAGGATCTGTGTGCTGCTGTGATGTCCATGCTTGTGGCACCACAACCTGCAGAGCTCCAGGGCTGCCCTTGCCTTACCTGGGTATGCTTAGGCACTCATAGGTCTCTCTCCAGGGACATTATTTTGTTGGGTTTAGTCATTTATCATGTGAGTTGACTCTTGAGGGTTCGGGGACTTGGCAGCCAAGTCGAGGGGAATGTGAACCAGCTGGGACAGGTGAGCTCATGGCTCTTCTCCTCTGTGGGAAGAACAGACACCCTCAGGCATGGCCACAGGCAACTAGCACCCACCTGCCACCAAGCATGTCCACCCATGGTCCCAGGAAGGACAGTTCCCATGGATGTGTCCCCCTCCCCTAACAGCCATCGAGGTTCTGGCTGAACAGTCTGGTGGTGGCATCTTTGGTGGTCAGCTTTAGTGCCAACCATTCCTAGCACATGCCAGGACACTTCTTCCCCCCACCCCCCTTCCCAGCACCCCTCAGACAGCAGTCAGGGCTGTCACACACCTAGGCTGGGACTTGTTGTCCTTTTCCTCCGACTTGACGTGGCAGTGGCAGGTGGAGGCCTTGCTGTAGCTGACGGAGCGCTTGGTGGATCTCTTCCACTTCTTTGCCCTCTGGAAAACTCGCTTGAAGATGAGGTAGAAGATCTCACAGACGGTGAGGATGATGCAGACGGAGGAGGCTCCAACCATGAAATAGGTGAAGACCCTTTTCTCAGTTGGCCGAGCGATGTAGCAGTCCACGGTGTTGGGACAGGGATCCACATTGGTGCATTTGACCAGCCGTGGCAAATCAAAGCTGTCCCACATCTTGTGGAGGAGGTAGAGGAACAGGATCTCTATGATAAGCTTGAAGAAGAGGCTGAGCAGGTAGGTCCACCACAGCCCGCCGTGCTTCTTGCCCGTGTTGCTGTAGAGCTTGGGGCAATTCTCCCCGTTCTTCTCCCTGTTCTTCTTCTCGCGGTCCTCCCGGTAGGCCACGTGCATGATGACCAGGAAGGATGGACACGTCACCAGGATGAGCTGCAGGGCCCAGAGGCGGATGTGGGAGATGGGGAAGAAGTGGTCGTAGCAGACATTGGCACAGCCCGGCTGCCGCGTGTTGCAGTCAAAGTCCTTCTGCTCATCGCCCCACACGCGCTCGGCCGCCACCACATAGACCAGCACACGGAAGACAAAGACCACGGAGAGCCAGATGCGGCTGAAGGCTGTGGAGTACTTGTTGATCCCACTGAGGAGCTCCTGTAGCCGTTTCCAATCCATGGCAGCTGAGGGGGTTCAGAGCCACCTGACCTGGAGGGGCAGAAGGAGCGGTGGGTGAGCAGCAATGGGAGACACCGCTGGGGCTGCACATCTCTCACTGCCCTGAACCTCGCTGACCTCTGAACACTCTCCCCCACCACGTAACACTCCTCTGGGATGGGGGTTCTTCACCCTTGCAGACAGTAAAGCCCGTCCTCACGCACTCCTGGGGACAGAGGTGACTCAATCCTCTGCACTCCCTTCTGCCAGAGCCTTTGCTGTAAAGGATGAGCCACTCAGCCAAGTCCCCGCCACCAGCTCCCCGCCTGATTGCGCATGTTGGTGCAAACTGGCAGCACGATCTGCTGGAGCAGGCCAGGATCAACAGCCAAAGGGGAAATGGCTGCTCCTGCAGTGCTGGGGGGTGCTGGGACATGCCAGGGACTGGTTTTCTGTCTCACAGGTGGTGCCTGGGGCAGCCCAAGCACAGGTGAGAGCGGGGCTGCAGAAAGTGAGAGTCTGTGTGTGTCACAGTCCGTGTGTGTCACCGGCAAGTCACCGTGGCCAGTGCTGCCCTCCTGCTCCCGGCAGCAATGCTGGAGGTCCTGACGGTCAAACCGGCTCCGCAGCTCAGCCTGGGGCTGCCCTGTACGAGGAGGGTGACATGCTAAGCCTGACTCGGAGCTTTACTGCCCCTGGATTTACAAATGCAGGTGGTTTTTACAACCCTCTGGGCTGTGAAGGTGTCTGCCCTGACAAAGAGATTCACAGAACGCTCGGTTGCTCCCGCTTTTAAGGAATTGCCACTGCCTGTTGCCCACTCAGTGCCTTCCGAGACGTACCTGGAGGAGGCTCAGGCTCCTTCCCTGCTCACCAGGGTCTGTGGGGTGGGAAGTGTCCAGCACAGGGCATGGCTGGGATGTGATGGCAAACTGGTGATCAGGGTCCTCTCACCCAGTGCACTGCGGTGTCCCAGGGCTGTGGGGACAGAACAGAATCTGGAGCACTGCCCGGAGCTCATGGAGCTGTCTGGGAGCCCATCTTTGGCCAGGGCCACCCCGCAGCAAGCCCCGAACCTGTGGCTGTGCTCCCACACTTCTGGCCCAGGGACACACCGGGAAGTGTGGCTGAGCCGAGTGGCCCCAGGCTGGGGTCCCTGGCAGCGTGTGCCGAGTGCCAGGGCCGTGCCTCTGCCCGTGCCCAAACACCTTCCCCCACTACCCTGTCAGAAACCAGATCTTCCTCCCTGGCAACCCCTTGGCTGGGAGTCTGGGTGAGGGGCGATCGCTGTGTTCCCACCCAACCCTTGGGTTTAAAATTGGGAGAGGGGAGCTGCAGTTTTGCCCCTGAAAGCTGGTGCTGATGGAACCTGGAGCCTCTGCATGCCCCCAGAGCCTGTGCCCCCTTGCCAGCCTGCCAATTCACCCATGCCCCCCTCCCTGGTGCCACGGAGACCACCCAGCACCCACCCGCCCATAACCTACCTGCCCAGCACCCGTGTGCCCAGTTCAGCCCAGCGCTGCCCCAGTCATGGACCCGCAGTGGGGCAGGAAGGGGACGTGATCTCCGTGCCAATCTCTGTGCCAGTCCCCGTGCCAGGGGGTGTGTGCAGCACTGTGTGAGTCCCACAGGCCCCCCAGTGCTGGTTGGCAGCCAGGCAGAGCAGGGGCAGTGCTCAGGTGTGCTCAGCTGTGCCGGCAGTGCCGGTTTGCCTCCTGCAGAGCCCGGCACCCTTGCCAGCCCCTGGGATGCCCAACCCCCTGCGTCACAGCTGGGTCCTGCCCCGTGTGGGCGCAGGGCGTTGGACCTGACAGCGCCCGGCTCCCACCTGGGGTGCAAACTCAGCAGAACCACCTCAACTGAGGGGTCTCTGCCTCTTTGGGTCCCTGGGGAGGGCAGTGGGACAGAGGAGCAAGGACTGGGGTGACCATTGCTGCTCCTCAGGGTGCCATGCTGTGCCATCCCCCTGCATCACCCCATAGGATGGGGACCCTGGCACGGCCTGTGGGGTCCTGATGTGGCACTGTGTGATGTTGGGATCCCCACCTTTGACCCCACAGTCACAGCAGCCCCAAATCACACCGGCACCCCATTACACTTTAACACAGGTCCCACCTGCACCCCGTTACTCCCCGGGGCTGTGCCCCTCAACCAGCAGCTCCCAGCAGCCCCACAGTGCCCTGTGCCCACGGCAGTACCTGTCCAGGTGGGAAAGGGCCCAAGGAAGGTGTCTGGATCCGGGCTCCTCTCGGAGCAGGGAAGCTCCTTCCCAGCCGCAGCCCTCCTGCACACCCAGGGTTTGTCCGAGGCGCTGAGTGTGCGAGGGGAGGGGAAGGTGGTTGGTTGGGTTCCCGGTAACTGGGTGAGTCTGGCAAACAGCTTCAGGAGAGGTTCTTGTCTGCGCACATGCACACACACGCTCGGCTTGAACAACAAAGGCAGGTCAAATCCTGCAGGGAGATCGGCCGAGATGGATTCCTCCGCAGGAAACACCAGCAGCTCCGTCCAGGTGATGTCCCATGCCCTGCAAGGATGGTCTGGGCACTGCAGACTCAGCAAGACCAGAGACCTTGCACTGTCCCCCAGCTGTGGGCCCCCAGCAACCATTGCTGAGAGTCCCAGATTACACAATTGTAACCCACTTTTTAAATGATTTTGCCTTAGTAATAGTTTTGCAACAGCTCATCGGTATCTCCAACCTACAGGAACTTGCAGCCACCGCCCTGGCGGGACCGGTGTAGCCAGATGGGACCTTTTCCATGGAGCAGGGTGGCAGCAGGACCCCTGCCATGCAGCGGGACCCTGCCCTGCTGCTGCCTCTCACTGCACCCCCACGGCATCGGGGAGGTGTCCCTAAGGGGGTGCCCCTCTGCGGTGGCTCCCAGGAGGCTGAGTCAGCCCCATCCCACCGGATGCCCCATGGATCAGCCCCAGCAGATGCCTGTGCCGACGTAGCCAGGCAGGAATGTGCTTCCCTCTGCCTGCGGCTCACGAGGTCTCTTGAGTGCCCCGAGGCTCCCCTGGAATCCTCCGGCACACCCTGGGGCCGATCAGCCTCGCCAGGGCCACCCCTCCCATGGGGACACGTGTGAAGAGCCCCAGGGTGCTTGGTGCCCGGAGAGATTTGCTCCTTGCCCGGAGGCTTTTTGGCTCCAGGAGGTCAAATAAAGCCAGTGAGGGTTTGCCAGGTTGGGGACACACAGGAATGGGAGCCCAGGAGACCCAAAGCAAACCCTGGTGGGGGCCTGGGGGTTCAGGATGGGGTGAGGCTGGAGGAGGGGGCAGACACGGGCACCTCCATCCCGGATGAGAGCCAAGCAGGGGCTCCGGAGCCTTCCCTCACCCCGGAGCTGCCCGGATCAGGAATTTGAGCTATGTTGTTGCAGGGAGCTGGGCAGGAATCTGGGGGCTGTGGCCTGTGAGATGAAAAAGCCTGGAGAGAGGGAAGTTGTGGAGAAGCACTGGCAGCTCTGGTTCCTTGCAGAGGCTGCTGCTCCCTGCCCCACGGCCAGATCCTGTAAGGGCCAGGTGAGGAGCAGGGCCGAATCACCCCTGGGCAGCCTCTTGCCTGCAGATTTGGAATTTCAGGAGCGGCCATGTGGCCACGGTGAGAAAGTTCAGGTGCTTTTGGCACGGGCAGAAGATTTCCCTCAGGCAGTTGGGCGGGGAGCGGAAACACCCCTCGCTTTGCAGTGTTTTGAAATGCTGAGGTGGGTGTTTGGGTAGCATAAATCCATCAAAGGGCACATCCCTGCACCCCCTCTGCCGTGCCTGTGCCAGCGTGGGCCCAGGGACACGGTGCCAGCACGGTTCTGCAGATCTCAGCACCTGTGAGCCTTCAGGGATATGTCCAGGGCACGTCACGCTGCTGTCACCCTGCTCTGACACGGCAGGGTGACAGAAACGCCTCAGTGCCAGATGTGAACACTGAAACACCCAGTGACTTAGAGAGGCCCAACCTTGGCTCCTCCATAAAGGAAAAACCCAAAGAGTGGAGCAGGCAGACGCCAAACCAGCAGGAAAACATCAAAGTCCCTTTAAAAGGGTCTTATATGGGGCATGGCAGGATTCTGCCTGCCAACAGCTGTCCCCCTCCAGGGCCACATCCCCAGGGATGAGACTCCCCCACAAGAGCAGGGGCACAGGAGTCATGGGATCCTGGGAGCCAGCAGCAGGGGCTGGACATAAATCAGAGAGTTTTGCCTCAATTCCCAGCAAACGGGCGGGTTTTGGCCAGGGAAGAAACAAGCCCAAGCTGAGAAGGCCAAGCTCCCCCTGACCTGTGCACGCAATCCCCTCCACATCCCTGCCTGACCTGGAGTTAGTGGAGGGTTCCTTTAAAATCCCCTCACCTCAAGATTTAGGAGGTCTTCTGGGACCCCACAAGAAAATACAGGGAATTTCCTATGCGATGACGCAAAATCTGGGAAATACTCAGCTTTTATTGTGGCACAACCCCTGGTTTGCTGACACTGGTCCTGCCTCTGTGTCCCAGGAAGTGTCCCAGTATCCAGACCCCTCTTTTTGCAGCACCAGTGGGGGGAACACATCAAAAGAAGCAGCCAAACGCTCCCATTTTTCCATCCAACCACTGCTTATCCCAAGCCCGGATGGTGCAAGACACCCAGAGCTCTGCAATGTTTGCTCTGAGCACGACAAAACGGCACAACAACATCCAGGAACTGGATCTTCAGGTGTCTTGCAATGGGCAGCAGCTCCAGCTGTGCTTTGATGTGCGGAAGTGGGACAGGGTGGTTTTTCTGGGGCTCATCTCTGTCCCGATTAGCGCCTGCAGAGGGGAACATCTCAGGGTTTCACTCAGCAGCCTGGAGCAGGAGCGGCCAACCTTGCTGGAAAACAAACAGCCCAGCCCATGCTCTTTAAATCGGGGCAATGGCTCGCACACAAAGAACAACTTGTGTCCTCTGACGTTACAGGCTTCATAAAGAAAACTTTCAGGTGGATAATCCAGCAACAGGAGTGGATGGAAGGAAAGCAGCACCAGCACAGCTTCCCCTAAGGAGAAGTGAAAAAAATCTGTCTGTACTTCACCTTCTGCCTCTCTGACCCCAAAGGTCCCCAAGCTCTCTGGTGTCAGCACAAGGAGCTGCTGCGTGCTCAGACAGTTCTGTGCCCATGGTTGGGATCTCCCCAGGGCTTCTCCACCATCCTCACCCTCATCGGTGGCTGGTTCATTCCCTGCCCTCCCATCCAGCAGTGCTGCAGCCCTGCTGGCTCTTGGCATCCTTTCAGCCCTGCCTGTCCTTGGCATCCCCGTGGTGGCTCCTCTACCCCCCCTCCAGCAGCACATCCAGCTGGTCCTCTCCCCAGGCTGGGCTGGGGGAAGCTCAGTTTTGCCCATGGAGGGTCTCAGTTGGATCACTGCAATGATCTGTCACTGAGAACTGAGCCACAAAGGACACAGTGATGGTGTTCCCTTGTCCCCTGTGCTGCTTCCTTTGGGACAGAGCCAGGGAGCGCTGGCACCGCTGCTGCTCATGGAAAAAATAATTATCCCACCCTCTAAGTAAAGTAAAACCAGTAACAGATTGTGCTGCATGTTCAATGTTAATGTTACTTGTGAGTGCATTTGCCATGAAATTATTGTTAATTATTCATGGCAGCTAATGCTCAGCTCCCTCTGATGGCCTCGGAAATGGCAGCACTGCCCGTGTCACGGCCGAACGCGATGCATTACAACAATAAACGAGATCAGATTTTGCCATTTAATGTTATTGTTTAATCAATTGTTGGGTGTTTTTCCTCTCCTGTGTTTGGCTGTTTTGCTCAGGTGTTTTCCCCCAGCTAGGCAGGATGACCCAGCAGCCCACAGTGGGTGCTGCCTGCCTGGCCAGATCCTCACGCCTGCACTTTGCTGTGGTGGCTGCAGCACCAGGGACCTGCTCTTGTCCCCACTGAACTAATGAATGTTATTAATGATGATTGCATCAGTCTGAGGTGGCCCTCTCACCCACTGAGTGGCTGATGTAGGGTGAGACATAGAAAGAGGGATTTCCTGGGGGATCAGGGTGTCTGTCCTGGCTGGTACAGGCTCAGAGCCTGGGCATCACTGTCAGTTCACAGCTGCCATGGAGCTGCTGGTCCCTGTCACTCCCAGGGACCCCATGTGTCCTACAGCCCCTACCCCAAATTCAGCAGGATGATGTAAAGTGCCTTTCCCAGGACAGGAGAAGCAGAGACCCCTCAGGCACAGCCCAACCCCAGGGTGCTGCCACCCTCAGCACTCCTGCATTGGGGCACGGAGGAGGAAGAGCAGGATGGAGTCGCAGGCCAAGTGAGCGGCTCCTGCTTTGTCCTGGGCAGCTCTAGGAACGAGCCTCATCCTTGGACAGCGAGCTGGGGCAGGAGGCCGTGAGTGGGACGGTGGCTGTGGGGGGTTTGTAGTCTGCCCCGTGGAACACCTGCCCGCCTGTGCCCACGGGGTCAGCGCAGGAGACGGGGCAGTCGTGGCTGTGCCGCCTGCTGTCCCCCCCGCTGGCCTCCAGGCGCTCGCAGCACCGCTTCCCAATCAGGTAGGCGGCCTCAATGAGGCTCAGCACAATGCAGACGCAGGCGGTGACCACCATGAAGAGGGTGAAGATGGTCTTCTCGGTGGGCCGGGAGATGAAGCAGTCCACCACGTTGGGGCAGGGTGGCAGCTCGCATTTCACCACCCAGGGCAGGGTGTAGTTCCTGTAGAAGCGGTAGAAGATGTAGAGGAAGACAACGTCCACGCCAGCCTTGAAGATGAGGCTGAACAGGTAGGTCCACCAGAGCCCGCCCCGCTTCTTGCCGGGGTTGGGGTAGAGGCAGCGATAGTTGTCCCCACTGGCCTCACGGAGCCTCTGCTCCTTGGCCTCCCGGTAGGCCACGTGCATGAGGACCAGGAAGGACGGACACGTCACCAGGATGAGCTGCAGGGCCCAGAGGCGGATGTGGGAGATGGGGAAGAAGTGGTCGAAGCAGACGTTGGCACAGCCCGGCTGCTGAGTGTTGCAGTCAAAGTCCTTCTGGTCATCGCTCCAGACCCGCTCGGCCGCCACCAGGTAGACCAGCAGGCGGAAGATGAAGACGAGGGAGAGCCAGACGCGGCCAAAGGCTGTGGAGTACTGGTTGATGCCGCTGAGGAGCTTCTCGAATGCCCCCCAGTTCATGGTTCCCTGATCCCGTTAGCCGGCCTGGGAAGAGAGAAGACCCTGTGACACAGAAGAAGCAGCAAGAGGTCCCCATCAGAGCCCCTGTGTGCCTCAGAGCACTGAGCCATGCTCCTGGGACCATCTCTGACCCGTGCCCCGGCACAGACCTGGCCCGGGTGATGCGTCTCCTCCAAGCACTCTCCCCCACTCTGGGAACACGAGAACCCGGCACTGCTTGGGGCTTCTGCCACAGCCACAGCATCCTCCAGCCACCACCAGGTCCAGCCCACGGCTCAGCCCCCGCCTCGTTGCCCAGGTATTTGTTATTAATTTTCCTTACGTTGCCAGCCTGACAACAAATAGGAGCAGCCGGGGCGTGACTCACCCGGCTGCGCTGCCTCGTCCTCTCCCCTCACTGGAATTTGCCGTCACCTCCGTGCTCCCCCGGGCAGTGCAGGAGGAGCCCTGTGCCACCCCTCCACCTCCCCCGCCGTGCCCACGCACCGGGGACCCCACGGCTGGGCTGGGGGGCTGCACAGCCCCTGCGATGCCGAGGAGCTGCCGTGGGGCCAGGCAGCCAAAACAACCAATTTTCACCAGCCCCTGCATGGCCGAATTGACCCCGGCTTGCATCGTGCCACACAAACGCACCCCATGCGCCGTGGAGCTGCAGCCGAGCAGCACTCCCAGGGCTGCGTTTGGCACTGGCTCTCCTTAAACCTTTCATCTACCGGTGAAGTAACAAGAATCCCCCTCGCCGAGGGGCTCTCAGGGGCAAACACATCCCCAGCTCTGCACAGCCCACCCGGTGCACCCACCCGCTGGACCGCAGTGAGCACGGACGCTCCCGGTTCTCGTCCCTCCCGTGGGAACCGGCGGCTCCCGTCTCCCGGTGGATCCCTGCAGGAACGTGCAAACTCCACATTCCTCCTTCCCCGTGCACTCTTCCGGCAGCAGCCCAGGCCGTGCCCATCTCCCTGGTGCCAGACGCACTTTGCCAGCGCCCTCCCCACCTCCCCAGGGCCGGGGGTCGCGGCAGAGGAGGGTCCCCAGGCCGCTCACCTGCGGGTGTCCCTCGGCCGCGCTGCTGCGGTCGGCGCCTGCCCAGGGCGGGAGACAGCACATGAGTCACCCCCGCGCTCCTGGGAGCGAGGAGGAGATTCCCGGGGGAAGGGATGAGGCTCCGGGCAGATCCCCACGTGTCCCAGGGAATGCCAGATTTCCCGAGGTGAAGGGCGGCCCCGCAGCGGGGTAGGGCTGAGCCGGCTGCTCCGCCGTGCGCAAGGGTGGGAGCTCAGGGCTGTCTGCCCTCAGCTGCTGCAGGGATGTCCAGCACAACCCAGGGTCCCTCCATGCCTTCCCTGTACCCATCTCCCTCGCTCCAAAGTGGCCGAAGCCCTGGGAGCCCCTGCCCATGGCACAGGGGGGTTTCAGCTGAACATCGCCCTTTATAATCCTTTTTTTATTGAAACTTTGCACCATGGCAGTAATTTAGCAAAGACTTTATCCCTCACCACCCTCTGATGAATGGGTGGCAGCTGATTACTTCACTGGCAATTAATTAACTGCTTACCTGTGCTTCCCTCACCTGCAAGCTGGCACAAGTCTCTTCCCCATCACCCCTCCTTGCTATCAGAATCTGGAGCCCTCCCAAGATAAGCTCCCAGCTCAGAGAACCCCCTCTTTGAGGTCTGACCCCCATCTCAGAGCTCTGGGCACAGGGATGGGGGTCAGAGGAGAGGGGGTCCAAGGAGAAGGTGCGGGGTGCAGAAGTTCACGTATGGCTGGAGTCATCTGAGGAGCAAACACACGTTTCATTTGCAATTCTGCTGGGGTTTAAAAAAAAATGTAGAGAAACAAATCTAAACAGCTGTAAAGTAAATTACCAGTGTTTGCGGATGGCTCCAGGGAAGAGTTCTGCAGTTTGAAATCAAACAAGCCCATTTTTATTTTTTTTTTAACATGCCTGTGTAGTGGCTGTGCCGGGAAGGGGGTTCCCGGGGCTGTGTCCCCCCATGGGCAGGCAGGGAGGGCCCAGAGCAGCACCCACCCACCAGCACCCAGTGGCGGATGGGGGGACCTTCCACCCCCAGTACCCCTAATTTTGTGGGTGTCAGAAATGGCTCTTTGTGTCTTTCTGGGTTAAAATCTCCTCTTTTGAAAAAAATCCTCTCTTTTGGGGAGCTGCCAGGTGTGATGGGCAGTTTCTGCTCTGGGTAGAGCCCCCTCCAGCCCTCCACAGGTGAGTCCCCAGCGCAGGGGACACAAAGGTGTATTAATGGCAGCACTTTATCTTCCAGGAACAAGCCCCATTAGTACATTTTCACTACAACATGAAATATTAATAACACTTTGCATTTATATAGCGTCATTCATCCCGCAGTCACCAGCCAAGCCGCTGACATGAATCAAACACCTCAGCCAGCTCCAGAGGAGACAGGTAAACGGGCTCAGACCCATTCTCCTGCTGCACACACTGAGGCACAGGCCTCTCTCCAGGTCACTGATGACACCGAGGATGGACACAACCCAAACACACGAGGCACGGGGCTGCTCTGACCTGGCCTTCCTCCTTCTCCAGCTGCTGCAGCTGGTATTTGCTGTTCCTGCTACTGTGCTGACAGTGCAGGGAGGGGAGTTAGGAAACCTGTCAGCCCACGGAGAGCCAGGCCCTGACACAACCCGGGGGCTCCAGCAGCACGAAAGAACAAGCAGAAAACCAGTGGGGAAAGAAAGGACTCTTTTAATCTTACTAAACAGCCTTGTATTTAAACCCTCCTCCAGCTCCGTGGCACAGGGTGATTGCGAAGGCTTTTACACACCAGCTCAGCAGGACTCCTCCTGCTGCCGGAGATGCTGCATGCAGATGCTGGTTAGCAGGGCGGAATCCCGTGATTGATGGTGGATAAGGACAGACAAACAACTCCTGGGCAAAGCTCCGGAGCGGTGCTGAGCGGCAGGGAAGGGGTGTGGGCACAGCCCGGCCGCCCACTGCTCGCTGTCCCCAGAACCACTGTTATTCCGTGAAGAAGGCACCTTGTTTGCAGATAATTAAAAAACCCCAAACAGGTTAGCGAAAATTAAACACACAGAGCAGGCTGGATGCGAGCCTCGCTGGCTGTTGCATCCAAACCCGCTGCTCCGTGCCTGGCTCGGCCCCGGGGCTTTCCTCAGCCCTGTGGCTGCACTGCCAGCTGCATTCCCTGTCCCATGGGATTGTTTAGAAGTTTTTCCACGGAAAACCCGTGTTCCAGGACGGGAGCAGGACCCGTGTCCGGATGAGAGCAGGCAAAGCCTCCCAAGCCCAGTCCGGTCGTGGCCGTCTGACACGGCCAGCACCCATTAATCTTACATCTATACGTGAGGCTGCAGGGAGTAACCTCATTTCTAGGGAAACCTTAATTAATCACCGACTCAAACTGCCTCGGTGGGGTGGTTTGCTACCGGGGAGATAAATTCACATGGCCAGCAGTGGCTGAGGCTGAGGTTAGCAGGGACCTAAATCACGGCAGCTGATGGTGGCGAGCAGAGAGTAGGACAGGGCGAGCAGGGGACAGGGCACATCTGTCCTGTGAAACCTTCCTCTGCACCGGGAGGCGGATGAATGGGACACAGGGGAGGTGCTGCTGTGGCTCTTTGCCCCTAAAAAAAGCAGAAATAAGAGTGTTCTCAGCCTCTGCAGACCGTGCCCCTGCAGTGGTGGCAAGGACAAGACGTGGAGGACAAATTCCTAAGCAGGAGGGGACCGTGGGCAGTCACGCAGCCCCAAAATCCAGGCGGGGAGGGGCTGGGGGGCTTGATGCCCTCACAGTAGGAGTCGAGTCCAACCCAGCGCTCAGCCCCGCTGACTGTCAGGGAAGGACCCATTAGCGCCTGTTTCGGGTTGTTTGGCCAAATAATCACCGTGCAAAGGACATCGTCGCCCTTGCCACTGACCTTGGCAGCCTCCAAATGGGCGACCCGCAGGTCAAAGTCTTTATATCCCATTACCAGTCTCCCGAGTCACGCCTGTCTCCTGGCAAGTTACATTCTTTTCAGATGGCAGCCAAACGGGAAAGAGGTCGCGCTCCCAATACGGCGACAATAGGACATGACAGCACTTTTCTGAGTGATTAAGCCTCAGGTGATGTCGGGTCTACGAGACAAGTGGCTGAAGGCTGAAAGACTTTAATCACCTCGGACACAGCATTGCATCCTCGCACTCCATCCTGCCAGGGTGGGTTTTTAGTGCGAAACAGGAGCGATAATAAAAATAATCCAGCCCAGCCTGCGCACCCACCCGTTAGTTATCCGTGCTGCTGTTAATAACCACCCTGGGCAGCCTGTTGGCCCTCAAAGAGCCTTCTGCAATAAATCAGCCCCGATGCTTTAAAATCACTGTCCGGGGCTGCCGGAGCTGACACTAGATGGCATTGGGAGAACGCGCCGTGCGGCACCGCCGCCCTCCCCGGAACAGTCTGGCAAAACAGAGCACAAAACTCAGGATGACGGAGCAGAAAATGTCTCAGCCGAGTAGAGGCCACCAGTTCACCTCCATCCTCACACCCACTAGTTCACCTCCATCCTCATACCCACCAGTTCAACTCAATCCTCACAGCCACCAGTTCAACTCCATCCACCAGTTCACCTTCATCCTCAGGCCACCAGCTCTCCTCCATCCTCACACCCACCAGTTCATCTCCATCCTCACACCCACCAACTCACCTCCAGCATCTCACCTGCCTTGAGACCACGATGGTGGGGCAGAGCTCAGGGTGTTTTACCTTTTCTCTGAGTTAATAAAATAATTTGTTCCCACATTACTGTTTTTTTTCCCAGTGAGGAGCTGGGGCCTGGACAGAGCCTGGCTGCCCCTGCTGGCACCAGCACAGCCCTTTGAGACTCGTTGTGCCCTTACCCAGCTCCTGGGCACCTGCAGATGGGATGGTGATGAGGAGTGGGGCTTTAAAGTGAGTCCCAAACCCCAAAAGATGCTGCTGCCCTGTCCATCCCCTGCTGATCCCAGCATCCTGCCAGCTCCCTTCACATGGAAAGGTTTTCCTGCTGCAGCCTGGCCTCGTGTTTCCCCTGCCCCGATCAACCTCTCCCTGCAGATCAGCCCGTTTGTCTGTCTGTCCATCCGCCCCTCTGTGTCTCGCTCACGCCTGGGTGCATCCCTGTCCCCAGGGCTGGTGCAGACAGGACCCTCCCGGGGGCAACCCCGGCGATGTTCTCAGGGGAGCAGCACCGCTCATTCACCCCCCCAGACCCGCAGCCCGGCTTGGAGCCAGGAGCCGTTCGCAGGTGCTGGGATCAGTGTGGCTTTCTCCCCACCACTCCATTCTCATTCTACCTGTCAGAGCCAGTCTCTCCTTCCCCCAAATCACCTCCCGCACCCCACTGAGCCGAGCTGACTTTGGCTCTTAATGCCGCATTGTGCCGGCAGCCCGAGAGCCACAATAGAGCTCCTGATTGCAGCTCCCTGCCTCCCCCCAGGCCAGCCCCAGCCCCGCTGGCAGCACATGGCACACGGCCCTGCCACAGCCTGCCCTCCCCTTCCCTTCCAGGGGCACCCCAAAAGCCTCCATCCTCTGGAAAATGGCACATAGTTGGATTTTTATGTCACTGTTTGTGCAGGGGAGAGTTGTTGGGGTGGTGCTACAGGTTTTGGGGTGTGCACCCACCCCAACTTACGCCCATGTTGTGGGGCTGGGGCTCTCCTCCCCTGTGTCCCTGCAGGGTAAAACAGAGCAGAGCCAAAACTTGAACCCTCTCACAGGCACCTGAGCTTGGAAGCTCTGCTTTTTTGGGGATCTCTGCCCAGGCAGCCTGACATTACAGGATTCTTCCAAAGGCTAAAAACTTTCTCTCACTGTAAGGACAATTAAAAACAACCCATCATCCCTCTGAGCTGGCTTGCACCTCTCCTGGAAACTCTGGGCAGCAGAACTGAACTCTGAAAAGGGCCCAGAGTTGGCTTGAAAAAAGAGATTTCACATCATCATGTCTTAAAATGTCAGCACTTTAATTAGCTCCATCCGAAGCTAGAGTGGGTTTGTCACCCCTCTCTGCTTTCAGTTCAGGTGGAGAAATTTGCTCAGGCTGACCTTTTCCCTCCTAGACCCAAAAAAAGTTCCCAATCCATATTGGCATTTCCTAAAAATAGGACAAAATAGCCCCCCAAAAATACCAGCCAGCTGTAGGGATGATGTTGTGCAGCATCACGCCAATGCAGGGAAAAGGACTTCAGCTGTGAGATGCCTGCCCTGGGAGAGCTGAAGGGATGTTCCCAGGTTCTTGTGTGAGGTTTTCCCCTTTTATCTCCTTCAGACACTACTGCCAGGCCCCCTTCTTCCAAGGGGAGCCCCCTACTTATCTCAGATCAAGGTGTCCCCAGCTCAGTGTTTTCTACAGCACCACTTAAATCTCCATCTCAGACACCCTTTTCACTTTATTCTTTGTACCTGTAGGGCTGCTGGAGCCATAACTTACACTCCAGGGTAATTTCTTGCTCTAAAGGATACAGCAAACTTCTTCACAAGTTGTTGGCCAGCCGGGAACGCTTCTCCAGGTGGGATACGCTGGGTAATGACTCGATTTCAGCTGCTGGAGATGGAGGTTCGAGCCCACTTATGTTCTGTGTGCGTGCCATAAATTAATGAATGCAAAGCCAGAGGAAGCACCTGAAAAAACACAGGGAAGTGGGAGGCCACGATGCCCCACTGCAGCTGTTGGGCTTGGAAATCGTGGTGCTGAGGTGTCACAACACCTCCAAGGGCTCTGCTCTCCACACCAGGCTGTCTCCAGCATGACCTCCAAGAGCAGAAGCCACCAAAAGCCAGTGAGCACGTCAGGAAGGGTCCCAGGGGTGTCCACCATTGCGATGGCTGGGTGCTGTGGAGGGCTCAGGGATGTTGGGTTTGGGTCTGGCCTTGGCCAGGGGCCCATCGAGCACCTCTTGGGGGATGGGCTGTCGCTGTCGCTGTGCCCTCTCGGAACGGCAGAGCAGCACTTGGTCTCCTTGGCAGAGCGAGGCAAAGCTCCGAGCTACAGAAATGCCGTCCTCAGAGCCTGGTAATTCTTCAGCACGTCAGAGGAAGAAGAGCGGCATCAAAAGCATCCTCGCTGCCTCCCCGCTCATTGACGGCGAGCCCGGAGCCCTGGCCTCGCCGCGCTCGGGCTTTGGTGGAGTGTGACACTCATCTGCGGCGTGCCACGCAATTATGGCTCGGGAAAGGAAGGGGCAGATCGCCCCGGGCGGGGGAAGAATGAGAGCCAGCCGCCTTTCATCCGCACCCCACCGGCCGCCGCCTGCCGCTCGCTATTCTTATCCCTCCTGATCAAGGCGAAGCATTTCCTCCTCCTGCCATTGAAGCCCGGAGCCCCGACATGGCTCGGGCAGCGCGGGGACCCGGCGGCTGTGCCGAGCCGGGATGGGCATCCCCGGCCCCACGCTGCGGGGCACGACCCCGCCGGGATGGCTTTCAAGGGCAGAGAGCACCTTCAGGGGATGGGCATTGATGTGGAGATGCAGGTACAGCTCCGGCACGTCCCGCCCGCCGAGGAAGGTCAGCCTTGCTCACGCTGGATGTGGGAAATGCCGGAGCTCGGGCGAAGGCGGCGGCGGAGGGACCGCTCCTGTCCCTGCGCTGGTGCCACACAGAGGTTGTTCCGTAGGGAAGAGGAGGAGAGCAGCTCTGGCAGGGATATTTGGTCATTGGGATTTAAAAATTCCCTTGTGTTTTCATGAGAGAGATTTGGGCTCTTTTTTTCTTCTTGGGAGACTTTGCCCCCAGCTCTAGTCCTGGTGAGAAAAAGAAGATCCCATGAGTTACAACGGCAGCTTGAGGTTATGTCCTGCTGCCCTGGAAGAAGATGGAAGTTGTTACCAGCACCAGCCATGGTGCCTTGGTGGCAAGGGGAAACACCTCCCCAAGAGCCTGTGTCCGTCCCATCCCCACGGCGGGGTGGCCAGGCCAGGTGATGTAACACAAGGGCAGCCAGTGCCTGAAGAAGGGAACTGGACCCATCTCTGCTAAAGTGAGGCCAAACCAGCAGAGCCATCCCAGGGACCAGGAGCCTCTGAGCAGGGGACTCCACACTGCCCTGGGGATGCCCACAGCTCACATCTGCTGCAGGAACACTTCCCTCGTGCAGCAGACAGGCATTGCTGGTGCTTCCAGGCTGCCTTTGCCACTTTCTGGTTCTTGCAAACTGCTCCAGGAATTAACCAAACTCAAGGTTTCTGGAGAGGCTGGAAGAGCACACTGGGCAGGTCTCCAAAAGGCAGCTTTCCCTGCCCTCAGGAGCAGAGCCAAGCCAGGACTGCAGCCCCCAAACAACCCCAGGCTGGGCTGGAGAAACCACATCAAACTCAGCTTTCTCCACCACCAGGTCTGGCTCCCACCTCTCCCCCAGCCTGTCTGAAAACAGAGGCTTCTGAGTTCATTCTGTGTGTCAACAGAGCTGCAGGAAACCAGCTTCATTACCTTGAAGGATCAGGAACTCTTCCCAGATGTCAGAGATCCTGCAGAGAAATAAAAGTCCAGTAAAGAATCACCCTTACTTTGTTCCCAGGGAACTCCTCACCACCAGCCCCAAGCTCGGTGAGGGCTCTGCTCATGGATGAAGCCTTGTGTTTCAGGAGCCAGGGCTGCTCTCTCCCAGGCTCCAGGGTCACATGTGCTTGGTCCTCTTGGAGTTAAGGATTTTTGGCTTGTGGCACTGGGGGTGTGTTTCTGTTTCCCCCCAGGCACAGCGAGATCAAGACATGAGGCAGGTCATAGGTGCCTGGTCAGAGCAAAGCTCAGCCCCATTTAATGGAAAGCTTCTTTGATAGTGTGGTTCACAAATAGGAAATTACATGGCTGGTCCAGGTTAACCACCCACCAAGACTGACAAGTAAAGTGGCAAATCACCCATTTCTAAATATTATTCTTAGAGTAAAGACAATAACTCCCTGGTTCTCAAAACAGCTCTGCAGGTGCAAGGATAGAGGACACAACTGTCCTTCTCTGTTTTGCCTTGGCTGTGTGTGAAAGAGAGAATTCCCACAGAACGTGAGAAAGCTGAAGGATTTCTCAGGAAAACCTTCTCTGCCAGCTTTTTAGCAGCCATAGGGGTGCCCCAGCATCCTGGGGAGATGCTGAGGTGCAATGGCTCCATGGAGAGGAAAGCAGCTCCTTCCCACTCCTCCTTGCACTGGGCTCCTTGCTGAAGGTCCATGCCTGACTGCAATCAATGTAACCTTTTAAAATTAATCTACTTTCTCTCCTCCTTTGCACACAAATACAGTTGCTGAAATTCCTCCATTTCCATGACATTTGGGAAAAAATTGTGCCTCAGTGGAATGCTTTCTTTACATTATAGACGTCATTACTTTAAGGGGAAATTAAAGTAAAGGTGGTGGGGTTTTTTGTCTGTGATATTGGAAAAGAAAGGTTCTTTCTCCCCCTGCACTGCTGTAAGTTCAAGCGACTGCCAAGTGGAACGAGCAGAGCAGCCAGGAGAGCTGGGGTCTGCTCCCAGTGCTCCCAGTCATCCTGCTCTGAAACCAGGGGAAAATCCCTGCTAAAAGTTCGTGGCCAAAGGTCAGTCACCAGAGAGCTGGGGCAGCCGCCCCAGCATGAGCACAGGGAGCTTCTGCCTTCTGCTCTCGCTCCTGATTTCTCAGTGTAAGAGGGAAATTGGGAGCAGCAGCTGCCAGGCTCTCAATCACCCTCTGTGGGACCGGGGGAAGCAGCAGCTCCCGGCTGATGGATTGGGAAGGAAAGGCTGACAGCCCCAATTTACACATCCCTCTGCTTTTGGACCTAAAATACAAAATGCAGGCCTTCTTCCCTGTTTTCCAAAAGCAAAGCCCAGTTCCCTCCTCGCCCCCTCCAGCCCTGGAGGGTGAGGAGTGTCAGGAAAATGAATCCACAAACACCAGAGGTTTGTGTCCAAAAAGGGGACAGAGGAGTCCTGTTACTTTATTTGAATAAAGGGAGAGGCCATGGGGCATTCCCCTGGGGTCTCTCAAGCCTCCTTTTCATCCCAATTTCCCGGCCACATTTCCTTCTCTCTTTCCCACTGGCTGAGGTATTTGAGGGGTACAGACTCCCCAAATTGCCTAATACAGACCCCCTTCTAATGTATACCCCCCTTTTTTTCTTTTCCTATGGAATTTTTGGTTCTTCCCATTGCTTCTTTCATCTCTCAGTATCTATCTTTACCTATCAGCAGACCCACAGTTTGTTTGTAAAGACAAATCTATCTTGTTCCTTTCAGGAGGGGACAAAGAGCTGTGCCCTGTGTGCCACAGGGACAGAGCTGGGTCAGGAAGCAAAGGGACACCTTTTCAGCCAGCCTTGTTCCCAGGGGCACATCCACAAAACAAACAGCAGCATGGAGGAGGGTCTTCATCCATGGAAAGGGTGGGAGATGCTTCCTCTCCCAGAGATAAACATGAACTCCCAGTCAAGGTGGACCTGTTGTGCTCCAGGCCAGCAGCCAGACCTGCAGCTGCCTCAAGGAGAGAAGGAAAAGGGTTTAAACAGCTAATTCAGGCGTTGTGTTTTCCTCAGTCTCTGGGGGTGTCCCCACTGCTCACCCTCTGTCCAGAAATCCCCACTCTGTGCTCTGCGTCCCTGCCTGGAACAGCCCCACTGCCACAGAGCCACCTCTGCCATCCCTGGAAACATCTGGGACGCTGCCATCCCTGGAAACATCCTTCTGGGCACAGCCCCCCTGCTTTTGGGCACCTAAAGATGCAGGTGCTCAGGCAGAGGACGTGGGCAGGGCAGCAGGACCCCCATGGAGCACACAATGTCCCCCATGGACCCCAGAGGAGGATGGAAAGGACAGGGCAGAGCAGGGCAGGGCAGCAGTGCCCAGCCAGGCATGTCGAGGCGTTTCCAGTGTCACACAATGTCCCCAGTCCCCTGGCATGTGCAGGATGGTGCCACTGCCCACACAGCAGCCACCCCTCAGTCCCGACGTGGATTGCCTGGCACAAACCCACATCCTGCTCCTTCTCTTTCCCAGGCTATTTTTATCCTCCTCCCAATGACAGATTGAGGGCTTCAAAGCCCAGCCCCGTGAACTCTCTCCTGCTTCCCCGCCATGGAAATTACTGCGCGGTGGTTCAAAATGGGAGAGCAATTTGCAAAACAAATAAGTCTCCGATTAGCTAACGAGCGTCGGGCTGACCTTACAGGGACCCCTTCATTAGGAGACACTGAGCACCGATTAACTGCTCTGGGATGGAGGGAGCCACTTCAGACTGGTTTAATGAATTAAATATATGCTCCTATTTGGCTCTTAATGTTAAAAAAAAATGTTAAGTACAGTAATTGTCACATTCCCGAAGTCAGTCATCTCCCTACCTCGCAGTTCACCGAGGCTTTCCCCTTCCCAGCGCCAAAGTTTAATTTGTTAATGTGCTTCTGGTGTCACGGTGTTTCCCTCCATTAACAGCAGCCCATCAAAGAGTTCTGCTCAGGGAGCTCGGGAGTGCTTCCCTCCAGGTCTCCTCCTGCTCTCCAGGAGCATCCCAGCATGTGGATCGCTCCAAGCCGTGTCCTGGCCATCGGCTCCTTCTGGGGCTGTATCTTCTCCTCTCCCGTTTCTCCCTGCTGCACAGGACCAGAGGAAACGGCCTCAGGCTGTGCCAGGGGAGGCTCAGTTGGACACCTGCAGGAATTTCTGCATGGAAAGGGCTGTCAGGCCTTGGAGCTGCCCAGGGAGGTTTGGAATCTCCATCCCTGGAGCAAGGAACGACTGGATGGGACACTCAGTGACAAGGTGGGGATTGGGCACAGCTTGGACTCGATGCTTTTGGAAGGCTTTCCCGACCAAAATGACTCTGTTGGGAGCAAGAGACAGAAAAGGAAAAGCCACTGACAAGGGAAGAGTGGAGGAATGAAATGATTGTCCTGAGGCCCTGCCCGCGGGCCTGTAAACTCACACCTTTTGTTGATGTGCCTCTGACTGATGTGTAATTTAATTACCACACGCTTAGAAGATTAAATCCACGATTAAAAGAATTTATATGGATTAGCACAGGATGATTTTAAATCACTGCCAGCTCATGGCAAAGCAACTGTGCAACCTGCAGCAAGAGCAGCAGTGCTGGGAAGGGCTGGGAGGCCACCCCGGTCCTGCTCCATGTGCCAGGAGAGCCGGGTATGGGGCCAGCAGGGAGCCCCCAGCCCCTTCCCAGCAGAGTTCCATGCTGGGGACTGCCATGGAGACAGGAGGGATTCTCCTGCCCAGCATGCTCCTCTCCTGATCCATCACTTTATTACACCTATCTCTGCTTAAGAACATTCATCTCTTAGTCCCCAGATGTGGATTTTAGTCCCTTTTTAAGCCAATCTGTTCCTTTTCTTAAGTCACTTATTAGATGTGGCTTTATGGGGGAAGGAAGGAAGCCGGATGGGAGGAAAAGTAAAACATGCAAACTGGGAAGATTTACGAAATGAACTGGTTTAAATCGAATTCCCAGGCCTCCAGCTAAAGCTGTGCCCCAGAAAGCTTTATTATTTTCCTCTCTGAGGTGAGAGGGAGGATGTGAAATTCATTTTTCTGTGCTGGGTGGGGAAGGGAGGATCACAGGCAGCTCTTTCATCAAATCGCTTCTTCCAAGACAGTCATTTGCAAACCTTAATCCCTTTATCCGAGCAGCCACCTCACCTGGCTGGTGTGATCACCCCAGACTGGGCAGGGGTGGAGATGGAGGGGCTCCAGGGTTAAACCAGGATCTCTGGGAAAATCCTGGAGCAGTGCCCAGCGTGGCCACCCCCTCTCTCCGCTCCCGGGAGCGCGGGCACACCACTCCAGCGTGTCCCTGACAGTGGGACGTGGTTGGAGATGCTGGCCAGGAACACTCATGCAGCCATCTGCTACCAGCACGGCCAGGCAGGGACAGAGGAGCCCTTCCCAGCCTCCATCCTGCAGGGGATGGGATGAATGCATGGTTTCCCTGTGCAGGATGGCAGCGCAGCGCCGGGCCCGGTGCAATCTGTTTGATTTGAAATATTAGCGGAGAGATTAGAAACAGTGCTCATGATTTTGTGATGCATATGGTAATTAAAGTGTTACATTGCAATTATGATGTAATTAAACTGTGGGATGCTCTTCAAGATGCAATTGCCACTCATTTGCATAACTGACGGATTTGCTTATTAGCACTCTTTTAATATATGTATTAAAAAGAGCATCAAGAGCGTTGGCTATGGAAGCAGCATTCTATTTTCCTCCAGCAAGCTGCAGGGCTGGGCTGCTGCTTCCCAGCTCCCAGTGCTTCAGATCCATTCCCTGGCTGGGGCTCTCCCCTGCCAGGACTCAGGAGTGGCTCTGCTGACCAACAGCCCCCCAAATTCCAGCCCCGGTTGGAGCAGACACATCTTCCTGCATGTCCACCCTCTCACTGAGGCCCCCCAAGCTGGGCAGCCTCTTGGTCCTTTTCCTCCTCACAAAACTCTCCCATGCCCAATATCTGCTGAGCTCTTATTCCAGAGGAAGAGATTTTCCCCTTTTCCAGCCCCCTAAGCCAGTTCTCACTTTCAAGGATGCTTTTTGGGGGTCCCTGCCTGGAAAGCCACCGAACCTGGCTTTTCTAAGCAATTCATACAAATCCCTGCTGCTGCTACACCCACCAGCTGTGCTCATCCAGACTGCACTGCCATGGAAGGGCACCTGCTCCGTGCCACACAGTTTATCTTCACTCACCAGGACCTTTCTGGGTCTGTAGATTGCTGTAGGTACTGAAGAAAACCCCACTTTAAAAATCAGACTAATTTTCTACTTTATAAACTCATCAGAACTCCCTCTGAGGAGCTGAAATAAACCCACTCTCAGCACTGGGCTGTCCATAACCTGGTCCTGATCCCATGGCTGGGAGTGGGTGCCACACGAGGCAGAGACATGGGAACAGCAGCCAGGGAGAGAAAATCTTCCCTGAAAGCCAAACCCTGTGTGTGTGGACTTTGCTTTTATCCTGAGCAGGCCATGCCTTAAAACATCCCCGACTGCTGGTAATGCCTCAATCTGCCTCACTGCACAAGAAAAGGGAAAAGGACTTTTCAAATTGTTCCTTTTTCCTGCTGCTTTTAACCTGCATTGGAGAACATGAGATTCCTGAAAAACATGAGGTCTGGTGCTGTGCAGGAATGGATTGATCAGGAAGAGAGTGGTGCTGCACAGGGAGGATGATGGGTTGGGCTCTGTGGAGTGTTTTGGCCCCTGCCTGGTGAGATTCCAGAGAACATTCCCACATTCAATGCTCCACAGGCAGGACATGGAGCACTCCCCCCATCCAACCCGAGGGGTCTTGAGTGAAGAGGCTGCTGCTTCCTCTCCCCAAACATGGTGGTCTTGGGAGGTGACAGGTGATGGAGGTGTCCATCAGTGAGGTCAAACATCAGCTCAGAAATCACCAGCCCCCTGTGAGCCACCATCTCCAAGCGGAAAACGTTTACAGTCATTTAGAGGAAAAGCTTTTTTCCCTTCTCTCTGAGCTACAACAGATCTATGATAGGGCTTTTCAAACTTCAGCATCCCCCTGGCAGCCTGTGTTAGGCCTGGAGGTGGAAATAAATGATTCCACACCAGATTAAAAGATCTGTGTGACAGCCGAGCAGTGCTGCGCTCACAGCCCAGGCAGCGCTGAGCACACACCGGGCTGGGGCCTGCAGGGCACCCTTGGGGCTCCGTCCCCCTGGCAGAGCCACCTGGGACCCCCATGCTGGGAAGGTGGGCTCCCAAAATGAGCCCCGAGCAGCCTCCAGCACCCTCCCTTGGCCACTTATTTTGGTTTAGTTGGGGAGCTGTAGACGCCTGCTAATTAAAATTGATGTCGTGTTCACCAGAGCCCAATTCCACATCGAACTCCTGTTGCTTCCTTCTCTGCGAGAGCAGGTCTGCCATATTTAGCCAACTTTTAAAGTCATTAGCAGAAGCAGATGCTTGGATCCGCAGTCCCTAATGACTGTAAATGAGAGTATTAGTTTATTGACTGATGGCCTAATTGTTGCCACCACGACCACAAGCGACAGCTCCAAGCCCAAGTGACAGCTCCAAGCCCAAGCGACAGCTCCAAGCCCAGGAAGCTTTGCTTCTCTGTGCTGAAGGACACCCAGCCTGGAGGGAGAGGGACAGAGGGACTGTGCTGCCAGGGCTGGAGCCAGCACACAGGGACCAGCAGCCCCCTGGATGGGACCCACATGCAGATCTCCAGATGACTCCAGCAGGTGAACAGCCAAGCAAAAGTTAATTAAATTACGCTTGCCCCACCAGAGGTCAGAGCCTCGGAGCGTGTGCTGATGTGTGACCTTTCACAGGGTGACTTGACTTCCCCGTGCTCTCTGCATGGTAATGAAGAGCCTCTTGCAGCAGCCTGTGCCATCCCTGCTTCCCTTCGGCTGCCCGTGGGAGTGCAGGTGAATGGGAGGGGGAGAAAGTCAGAGCTCGGCCCTGGGCACTCCTGCACTGCTGGGAGATGGGACTGTGGGACCGCCAGCCCCGCCCCTGCCCCAGCCCCTGATGGACAGTCCAGAGTGATTAACTGTGGCTGTGCTTTAATTGAAGCATCTCCAACCTGCCTGGACCCAGATGGGCACAGACACCCCCAAAATGAAGAGGTTTTGAGCATGTGTGAATGGCCCATGGAGCAGGGACCTGAGCCATGGGAAGACATCGCTGCCTGACAAGATGCATTACAGCCTTTTTTGGCCACTATTTTGTTGGAAATGAGACCAAGAGCTGCCACACAGAGCCTGTGGGAGCTGCTGCATCACAGACCTGAACCCCCAAAAGCTGACTGGCATCGTGCTTACCCAGCTGACTCTGGGAAGAGAAACAGCCATGGAGAAAGTTGTGTCTGCCTTAAGGGACTGGTGGATGTTTTCCCAACACGTAGAAATCAACAGAAAAAAACAGATGTACAAGAGGATTTAAGAGGCATCAAGTTGCCTGGATACCAGATCCTGTAACTACCCAAAAAGTAATTATAAAAGCAAGAAATCTGTCTCAGCTAAGCAGGTGGATGGGAAATTGGAAATCCATTTGTGAGAGACTTTCTGCTTTCTAACAAGGCAGGTTGCAGCTCAACTCTGTTGTCTCCTGCTCCTGATGCTCCTGCCTGCCCTGGAGGACGATGGAGTGGTGGCCCCTGGCATTCCCAGCACTGTGGGGTGTGCTCCTGAGCTCCACACTGCTGCCCACCCCTCCCAAAGGGGTGCCACACGCCTGTGCCCCGGCTCCCCAAACACTTGCACAGGCTCTGCTCTCCCCTGGCAGTTGCTCAGCTCCTGCTCTCAGGACAGGGATGAAGTTTGAGCTTCCCAGAAAACCTCCCCTGCACGGTGCTGAGGAGCTGGAGGCTCCAATCCCCCCTGGCCACGCCGTGGGGTCCAGCTGATGGAGCCAGCTGGGCATTGACACCACTCCAACAGCCCCTTGCTGGTGAGAAACCTACCTTGAAACCACCTCTGTTTTTTTTTCTCTTGGGAAAAGGCTGAGAAAAATTACTAAAAACAACCCTCCCCCCTCTATAATCCCCAAGTCCAAATTTCCTTGCAGACTCTCGCTCAGCCCAGTGGTGCATCGCAGGGACTCGTAATTACAGGTGTAGAAGCCTTTTGCTGCTGTGACTGTTTCTGTGTGGCCTGGGAGAAGATGGGTTGTGCTGGAAGCGAGAGAGATTTTGCTGGAGCATGAAAAGCAAAGCCATTTAGTTTAGGTAACATCTCTGGAGCTCTAGGGGTCAACAACGAGAACAGCAGGAAAATAGTTTTCAGGGCAGGACGATCTGGAGACAAGAGAGGAAAAAAGAACTGAGAAAATGCATTTATTAGATGTCCAATTTACCCTCTCCCAAGCTGTCTGCTCCTTTTCAGCCACAAAATAGGAACAGTGGAAGAGAAGGAGCAGTGGCACCGCTGCCAGAGTCACAGAGCAGGCAGGGAGCAGGGGCACTGCGGTGCCAGGGAAAACAGCCCAGGGAATGCGATGGCAACAGTGGGTTTGGACTGCAAGAAGCTGCAAGAGGAAGGGGTGAGAGCTGAAATCAGCAGGAGAACCCTGGTGGCAGCAAGGCCCTGGCTTGGCAGATTTATCCCAGAGCAGTGGTCATGGCTCCAAGGCTGCCAGGACTCCGGGAGCGTTTGGAAAACACTTTCAGGGATGCGTTGGGGTGTCTGTGAAGGGCCCTGAGCTGGACTGGATGACCTTTGTGGGTCTCTTCCAGGGGATGTTCTGTGAGTCTGGGCTCTGTTCTGCTCTAGCCACTCACAGACCCATGCACTCCCTCCCAGTCACTCAAGAAACTTCCGTCCAGGAGCTCTCCCTTGCAGGCAACATTTCTCTCTACAACAAGCCTCATAACTCTGCATTTCTGTGTTTTTGACAAGATAAAGGGCGGCTTGGAGCTGTCCCTGTGTAAATCAGCTCATTAATGCTGTGTATGGAAGGCTTTGGTGCTGTGCAGCGGGCAGGGAACACAGGCAGGGAACAAAGGCAGATGTACCTGAAACATCCCCGGCCGTGGCATCGCGGCAGCGCCGTCCCCAGCGGTGGGGCTGGCAGCGGTGTCGGGGAGGATGACAGGGATGTGGCAGGTGTAGGAGCGATCCTACAGCAAGAGGTGACCTTGACCCAGAAGATTTCTTCTTCTTCTTCTTTGTTTTTCTCGTTCCACCTCTCAGCAGCACGGCGCAACCATTGTGTTTTTCAAAGGCGAGTTCCGGGCTCCAAAGAAAGGAATTGTTAAACGTTTATCACAACTTGCCTGGGGGGATGTGAAAAATAAGAGGAAATCTCCCCCTCTCTGCCTCCCACTGCACCCTACCCTGAATTCGGGAGGAAAAGTCGTTTGAGTGATCTTAGCAGAATCAGAACAAGCACTTACTGCTCTTTAAGGACCCATAAACCACTTCAGTAGTTTGCTGGTTTATATCTGACTATCTTCTACATTAGACATTTAAATTAAAACATTTATAATTAATTGAACAAATCATTTCCTCTCCCCCCTTCCTCGCCCCTTTGGGGATTGGAGCACGTAAGACTTCAGTAAATTTTGGTCTCCCGAGCACCATTTCCTTGAGAGGGTTGGTTTTCCTGGGGAGTGGGAAGCAAGGGCAGGCAGAGAGTGGTTTTAACTGGAAAATCAATTGATAGGAAAGACAAATCAATGCACATTTTTTCAAGAGAGGAAAAGAAAAAGGCACTGGGAGCCTTTTTCTTCCGTGGTGCACCAGGAGCAGGGCTCTGGCAGGGTGGGACAATGTCCTTGTGCTGGCTGGGAGTGGAGAGCAGTGTCCAGGCAAGCAGGGGGTGAGCAGAGGGAGCAGAACCCAGGAGGGACATCACTGACCCAAGACACACCACCAAAGACTTCTCTGCGTGGGTGACACATGAGGTGACCCCCGTGGGGCTCAGGAGTGAGCCCTGAGCATGGCAGGGAAGGCCACTCTTGGCTGGGTGGCTGTGGAGGTGAGGGAGCTCGGGGACATCCATGGTCTTCGCAGAAAATACAGTTTATTTTGATGCCCTGGAAATGCCTTTGTCAGCAGATCTATTCTTTCATTGTGAAAAAGCCTATTAGCTTCTGCTTTCTACTTCTGTGGGAATTTATTCCTCCATCAGATCTCCAATATAAAAGTGCTTCCCTCTTGGAGATTGATACCGTGTGTACGAAAAGCTCCGGGCCAGGCAGTCCCTTCCCTCAGGAGGGATGAAGGATGGCTTTGAGAGCAAAGCACTGAACAGCTCCACCAGATAAAATCTCAATTCCAAGGGCTGCTGTGACATCCTGGTGACCTTGGGCTGTCCCTGAGGTTCCTGTGCAGTGCAGGACGTGCCAGGATGCTGAAATCTCACCCCGTGGTTGTCCCACACAGACCCCACACAGGGAACATCCTGGTGCTGGGGGAGGTTTACAGCCCCATCTGTGGCCTCTCAGAAGAAGAGGAGGGACAAATCTGGGGGTCAAACTCAGCTATCTGGGGTTGGAGGGGAAGGGGATGGAGGGCAGGAGGCTGAGCTCTGAGCAGGCCTGCACAGAGCTGATGTGGAGCTGCGGCTTCAGGCCCAGCCAAGTGAAATCATCCCCTTCTCTGAGCTCATGCAGCTGATCCGGGGTCATGTCACTGTCTGACAGTGCCCTGGTTTGCAGCACCAACGTGTGCAACACCCCTGAAGCAGCCACAGGTCCCCATGGACACAGGGGGTGCCGGGGACTGCTCTGTCACAGCAGGAACTGCAGGAGGACAAACTGCTCAGTGTGCTGAGAAACGCGCTCAGCCAGCTCTGGGAGCCTCCCTCTGCACAGAGGCCCAGCCTGAGGCCGGGTGCAGGGGCCACACCTTCCTCCAAAGGGTTTTGGTGCTCCCCCATGCCAGGCAGTGCTGGCACCACAGCCCCACACCGAGCTGGGGTCACCTCCAGGCAGTGCCAGCACACGGGGAGGGTCCTGCTCTGGCCATGCTACCCCCAAAGATGTGGGTGCCACGCTGGTCCTGCCCCTGCCCTGCCAGCCCTCTCCAGCCAGGAGATGGTGCTGGTGTGGACATCAATGGCTTCCTTCCCTCCCCAGTGGAACTTCCCACTCCTCTGCACCCCCTCACTGCTGCCCAGCTCCTGTCCCCACACTCCAGAGCAGAGGCTTTGCAGAGCCAGACTTCCATAGAGGAAACCAGGGCCAGATTAAAATAATAAATAATAAATAATAATAATAATGATAATAATAATAACAATAACAATCATGCTCTGCCCAGGCCACTCCAGACCCTCATTGCCATGGCAACTGCCTGCTGGCAGCGATGCTGCCTCGCTGATGGGAAGTGTTTCCTTAGGACGGATGTGAATTCCTCCAACACAACCCCAGTGTGGAGTGTCACTGCTTGGGAAGGGCCAGCAGGCAGGGAGAGGGTGACAGGGAGAGGGTGACAGGGAGAGGGTGACAGGGAGAAGGTGACAGGGAGAAGGTGACAGGGAGAGGGTGACAGGGAGAAGGTGACAGGGAGAGGGTGACAGGGAGAGGGTGACACGATGCAGCCCTGCCTGCTCCTCCTTCTGTACTGTGGAGGGCCACAACCACCACCAGCCACACCAGAGCACTCCAGTGACAGCCCTGACACCCACAAGTGACACTTCCTGGCACAGAGGCTTCTTCAAGGCCAAGTGACAGAATAAATTCTCACCAGCACAGAGCCATCACGTTGCTTTTAATTATCAGGAAAGGTCCCAGAGCATTGCACGCTGTTTAACTTGGGCTGATGGATCTTGTTTGTCACAACTCCTTGGGTTTTTTTCTGTCCTGGATGTTTTTTTCTCCACACAACCCTGCTGGAGATCCAAGCCCTGCAGGGACAGAGGAATGGGCAGGGTGAGCCAGTCCTGCTCATCCCACACGTGCTGCTGAGCCAGGACTTGGGGTGGCTCTGGGGTGGGAAACATGACAAAAACATCAAATGGGAACTTCTCCTGGCTCTGCCTGCAGGAAACACAGGGTTCACATGAAACACAAATAATTAATAATTATTTAAACTCAAAGGTACCCTGGCTGAGCGTGTTCCTCCAAACTGTGGTACCCTGGAGAAAAGGGTCAGGCCATTCTGCCTCCTGCTTTATCCACCCAGAATCAAGTTTAATATGCTACAGCTTTACATCAGGCACTCTCAATTTATCACCCAAACACCTTGCAGAGGGTTAACTGCCAGTTTCCTCCCTTCATCACTGCTGATATAATGAGGTGACAGTCAGCCTCGAAGGAGGGGGATGTATTTGTCAGGAGGGCTTTTGCTGTTGTGACTCGCTCTCCATTTGGCAGAGGTTTGGAGCTCGACTGAAACAAAGGAGATTTGGATGTGGAGGGGACAGGGGCAGGTTTCCAACCCTCCTGCTGCCCACAGCTCTGGCCAAGCCAGGAGGATGACTCCAGCCCCAGTCCCCTGAGCTGCACCAGTCCTGCTCCATGGCAGGGCACTCTGTACCAGTGAGAAAGCCAGGCACATTTCCTCAGAGTTGAGGCAAGAAAGGTGGTGTAGACATGCAAAGAAATCCCCCAAAACCCACCTGTCCTGGGCAAACTTGGCTGCATCTGCATCTTGGAACCTCTGCTGCCTGTTGGGATCGTGCTCCTCCAAGGGGAAAGGAACCACGGTCACATCCATGGCAGGTGGAGCCCCACCAGGGGGTTTGGGGCTCAGGACTCAGTCCTCAGATGGTGTCACTCCTTTTGTTCCAGCAGGACGAGGAGGGCTCCTGGCCCAGCTCACCTCTGTCCTGACAACCCCTGAGGCACAGACATCACCCCAAATCCCAGCCCCGGGATGGTTTTTGTTCCCTACAGAGCCAGCAAGGGCTGTGAGCTCCAGCCCACATTTACCCCTTCCCTGTGCCTGACACCCAGACGACAGCCCTGCCTATAAATCATATTTTGCCCAGATTTAGAGGAGAAAGGAGCTATTATGAGAAATAGATCAGAAGTGACACAGCTCATTATTGCGAGGTGAGTCCAAGCTGCAGACAAGGGCAAAGTTAATAGAAAACGTATCCAATCCACAATGGTAACTTTAATTGTTAGCACTAATGAAGCCTATTTAGGATGGATTATGTATCTGGCACTTCAGATGCAGCCCTCAATTCATCTTCCCCATCACATGTCTCATCGCATCAGGTCCAGAGGCAGAAGGAGAGCTTTTCCCCTTCTGCTGAACAACTGAGGTTGAAAACCAAATTCTGTGTCATCCATCAGCCCAGAGGCCCAGCTGGCCAGGGCAGGGACTTGTGAGGATGCTCACAGGGGTGACTCCCCTCCTCAGCAAGGCCAGGAGCTGCAGCATTGGTGTCACAGGACCTGCTCGAGAGCAGCCAACTCCCCAGCTGCCCATTGGCACCTCCCCTGCTCTATTTCCAGCTATAGCAGCCCCTGAGGTGGCAGCTCAGGGTCCCAGAGGTGGCAGGAGGCTGTGACTCTGCCCTGCACCAGCCCCCTCCCCCACCAGCCTCCTCCCAGCCAGTTTTCCAGGCACACTTTTGGAATTAAGGACAAATTGTAATTACTTTTCTCGGTAAGAAAACCTTTGGAGGAAAGGGCTGGTGATAGATTTCAGGCTTTATCGGAGCTGACAAAGAGCATTACTCACACTGCACGAGAACTGGCACCTCGTCAGATGGGGAGGTCTGTGGTGACCATCCCTGGGGCACCAACAGACACCAGGATTTTTTTTCCTTAATATGGGAATTAAGCACGTTGTCTTGTTGAGTTCCCTGGGCTGTGCTGAACGGTGAGCCCGGCCCTGGCACATCGCCCCTCTTTGCCAAACTCTCCTTTGAAAGGTCACTGCAACCCAAATATTGAAGAGTGGTGAACTGCAAAAGGCACCAGATTTTGGTGTTGAATTCCCGTGGGCACAGGGCTCTGCTTGGGTACAGCCAATCCAACCCCAGCCAAAGGAGCTTCTGCTCCTGGCTCAGGGATTTCCCCAGGGACTCCCAGGAATCAGCAGCAAGGCTCTCCAGGAGGTGAACAATGCCAGTAAAACCTGTTCCAAAGGGGGAGGGCAGCCTCTCCAGCCCCCAGCTTTGTTTCCTCCTGGAGGTCTGCACCAGCCCTGAGTCCCAGCAGCTCCTGTTGAGTCTGGATTTGGCTCGGTGCAGTCGATCCTGACCACGAGTGTGTCAGGAATTAATGCCTGCTGCAGCCTCCCCCGAGCAGGGAGCCATCAGTCACCTCTCAGATGGGATCATTCTCCCTTTTGTCCCCATTTTCCCTCCTCAGCAGCACTGCACAAACGGGCACCGAGTGCCTTCTCAGTGTGCTCGGGATTTTCTGCAGGCAAACCAGAGGAATGAACTGTGGCCATGGTGACTCCAGTGTGGGCTCCTCAGGACACATCCTGGCTGGAGTGGTGGCAGCTGGCACCAGGAATAGGGGGCTGGCAACCCCCAGGGACCCCCACATCACCCCCTTTCCAGTGTGAGCATGGAGAAGGTGCACTGAACCTACCCTGTGGTGTCTTCCAGCTTTCCTCACCCTGGAAAGTTCAGTCAAGTGACTAATGGGAGCCAGGGAAAGTCTGAGATGGATGGATCTATCTCATCTTTCACCCATGGTATCCATCATACCACTGGATTTTGTGCCTGTGCCCCTTTAAATAAGGATCCTTGCTTTGCACTGGGGAGGGAAAAGAAGAAAAAAACTCCATTAAAAAGAAAAGAAGGTGAGGGGGAAAAAGGATAATTATGTCCCACAAAAATTAAGGGAAAGAAAAATGATGTAAAAAGATCCCTTCTCGTATAAAAAGGGTATTTTATAATAGACCTTTAAAGCTTTCCATCAAGTGAAACCAACACATTTACTTGAAGTGTTAAAGAGGAACCTTCAATCAATCAGAGAACTCCATTTTTACTCTGTAATGAATTCAATTGACCTTCGTGTTGCAGAGATGCAGTGGCTGAGGCAGGGAGGGAGGCTCTGGGACACTCCCTTGTCCCAGGGGCTGTGGCTGCCAGTGCCAGGCTGGTTCCCTCGGGGGTGGAGGAGAAGTCCTGGGAGCTGCAGCCTTGCTCTGGGCCTCTGGAATTTGGGACACCCTGGATGTGGCATTTGGGGAAGGGGACATCACTGGGAACTCGCTGGGAGGGTGACACTTCAGCGAGAAATCCTGCCATGAAACCTCTGCTCTCAAAGCAATTATCACCCGCTAATGGGAGCTGGGAAATCGCCTCTCCCTTCCCACTGCCTGAAATCCCACCCTGGCCCCCCAAGCTGCCCATGGAGGAGCAGGGCTCGCTACCTCTTGGAAATCAGAGATGGAGTTGGTGGCTGGAGATTCCCCAGTGGATGCACTGCAAGGTCACACAGATGTGGAGCCAGAGGGATTTTTGGACATGGCTTAGGGGTGGGAGGATCCCAGGCTGGTGAGATTTTGGGGGCACAGGTCCATCTCTCCTGCACCAAGAGGGTGGGAGCAGCCCCTGCCCCAGGCCCCAGGGCAGGGGAGGTGCCCCATTCTCCACACCAGGGCCCCAAATCTCCCAGTGACACTGGGCAGTCCCAACCCAGCCACTGGTGCCAGTCCCAGGGTGGCTCTGGGAGGTGCAGCAGCCCCAACCACCCAAACTCTGCTGCTCCAGGGGGGGGCTGCAGCCCCCAGCCTTTGCTCTCATCTCCTGCATAAGTACTAATAAAAGAGTGGCTAAAAATACAGAAAAAGCATTTATTTCTGAGGGAAGAATCCCTTGAATTGCACCCCAGCTAATTAACATTTATCCAAAGTGCACTCATCACAAACATACATTAACCTTTGAGGCATCTATAAGAGCAATTGGAAAATATATAATGAGAGTGGAGACAACCCAGAGCACGAGACCTCCCCTCTGAAAATGCCACCCTGGCCTCCTCTTGGATGCATTTTCAAGCAGTTTCCCTTGAATTCCCAGTTTTTCAGGGGTTCCAAAGTAGGTCCTTGACACCCCTGAGCTGCCCCCTCCCTGCTCAGAGCCGAGGGAATCGCCCACCCACTCTTCCCCCTCTCCTGCTCCTCTGCTGGGGAACAGGGATCAGTTCCTGTGGTAAGCCCAGAGAAAAATGAAGGATTTTGTCCAAGATTTAAATTAAACCAGCAATCAATATCTCTCCTGAAAGCAGAGAAGAGCAGCCATGGCACTGAGATGTCCTTAATGATTCCAGTCAAAGTCATTAGCAAAGTTACTTCCCTGTTTGGTTTTTTTTTAATTGGGAATGGTGAGAGAGTCCTGGTATCATCAAGGAAAGACAGAGAAACATTAAAGACGTCTGGGAAGCACTGGAGCTGGAGAGATAAGAGGTGGAGTTGATCTCCATGTGCCAGCTGGGCTGGGAGGGGGGAAAGGAAAACTTCAGAAAGAAAAATTCTGCATTTTTTGACCCCACTTACCCCGTGTGGGGAGGAAATGGGTGAGTGGCCCCTGCCTTCCCTCATGGAACATGGAATTCATGAGGATCAACCCTGGCTCCTCAGCCTCCTCTAAGATTTATTTTCTACCTTTTATAGCTATTTTGACATGTAAGTCATATGTAAATAAT
>JACBWW010000053.1:3243130-3340293 GCA_020086605.1 Lanius collurio | reverse complement strand
ATTTATACAATATATTTATTAATAATGCAGTTAATAATACAGTTATGTATAATATATTTACTTAACAATATATTTACAGATAACATATTTTTTATTATATATTTTAGAGCTGCATTTCTGTATAGATATTATTGTATTTAGATTTTATATCTCATAGTATTTAGCCTTTCTATGTAGCAAATACATGTATTTATACACACACCCATTACACATCCCCTTGGGGGGTTCAGGGCTCTTTTGAGTGGTCACTGCTGGACCCCAGGACAGGACAGGGCCCTGCCCAGGGTACCCCAAACACCCCATCCTGCTCCAGGTGGGGCCAGGGAAGGAGGAGCAGGGAAGGATTCACTCCGGATCCACCACTCAGCCCAACACTTGGATCCCAGTGGAGTCCTCACAGTCCTCCTGGAGCCCACAAATCCCATTTGAGTGGGAGTGGGAAGGAGCTGGGGTGGGGTCCCACAGGTCTGCAGGCTGGTGCCAGCAATCCCAGCTCCTTCCAGCAGCCTGCATGACACAGAGGGAAGATTGAGCTGTTCTAATTACTCCTGTGAGTACCAGGGGTGCTGCTGATGAGGGAGGCAGGCACATGCACATCCACACACACACTCAGAGCCAATTAGGAAAGAAAAACAGCAGCAAGGAGCCTGCAGGCTCGAAAAGATTCATTATAAAGAAAAAAGAGGTCTAAGCTGTCGGTCTCACTGTAAAGCAGGAGAGTTCTGATGGTCGGTGCCCAGCAGTGAGGCCCAGCACAGGGCAGGGGAGGATTCAAGCCATCAGCCAAGAGATAAAGTTTAATTTTCAGCTGATAGGAACGTGGTACCCAACAGCAGTGTGCTCTGGGTGCTCCACCCAGCCTGGACCAGCAGCCAGGACCTGGTGCTGCTGAGCAGTGAAATCCTGCCTCTCCAACCTCTGCTCTCTCAGTGCCTGCTCTGTCTGGTGCCAACCCCCCCAAAGACACCTCAGCCCCTTATCACCAGCCTGTACCCCTCATACAGGGTCCCCCTGAGCCCCAGGGCCTGGCACCATTTCCAGAACAGGATCCCTGTGGCAAATCCAGGGCTTCAGCTCTCTGGCAACTCAGCTCCTCCACTGCACAGCCCCAAGAGCTCAGCAGGCAGCACTGGGAGGGAGCTGAACCACACAAAAATGCCCCTCCACCCCAACTTAGGACCTTGACAGCTCCATTCCAATCCCCTTTTGGTGGGATTTTGTGTAGTTCTCTGTCCCCTTTTTCCCAAGAGCATCCCCACACCTTCCACAGCCAACACCCTCCTGCCCACCAAGCCTGTGAGCACAGCAGAGAAATTGCCCCCTGCAGCAGCCTCATTTCATAGCCCTGATTAGAGCTCTGAGCTGGAAATCAGCTGGAAATCAGCTGGAAAGGCCGATTTTATCACACCCTTCTGTCCTGACCAGTCTGAAACTCACGGATGGGCTCGACAGGACCCAGGCGCCTCTTTCTGTGCTCTCCTTCAGCCTCTGTTGGCAGCCACCCCTGCAGGGACATGGAATAAAGAGCTTGGGGCTGCAAAACCAAAAATTCCCACTGACTGGAAGTGTGGGAATGACCCAGGAAATCCAGCAGCAGAGGTGCTGCAGTCCTCAGCAGGGAGGGGCTGCTCGGAGTGAACCCCCCAAGGGGAGACCCGTCAGTGCTGGGAAGGGGGTCCTGGCTGCCCAAAACGTGCAAGCAGCAGGATTTTAAACACCCCTGGAGATGCAGAGCTATTGTCAATGTTATTACCAATGTTATTTATCACAGAAAGTGGCATTAATATTACCACACTTTATTAATACATAAAGCTGTAGCGTTTTTACTAAACCAGCTACAAAACTCTGCATTGCTATTAATGCTGACATGAATATATTAATAATACATTAGCACTGTTTTTTTTGGTGGCTTCTGCTTGCTTGAAATCATTTTTTCCTCTAACTCTTGGTCCTGCTTTTTCAGTATTTTGGCAAGGAGTGGGTCTAATCAGTAATCACAGAATCACAAAATCATTGAAGTTGGAAAAGACCTCCAAGAACATCGAGTCCAACCTGTGCCCAGTCCCCACCTTGTCCCCAGCCCAGGGCACTGAGTGCCACATCCAGCTCTTCCTTGGGCACCTCCAGGGATGGGCACTCCAACCCTCCCTGGGCAGTTCCAGTCCCTAAGCACCCTTTCCATGCAGAAATTCCTGCTGGTGCCCACCCTGCCCCTGCCCTGGCCCAGCCTGAGGCCGTTCCCTCTCCTCCTGTCCCTGTTCCCAGAGCCCGACCCCCCTGAGCCCCCTCCTGTCAGGGACTTGTGGACTGGATATCAGGATGGCTTGTAATGGCTGAGGGCTGCTGCTTCTGGAGGTTACAGGGCAGAAAGGGAGGTGTCAGTGAGGGAAAAGGACTTTGAAGTGCAGGAAATGACCTGTTTGAAATGCTGATTTAGCTCGTGCCTCAGAGTAACACAGGGAACCTCCTGCTCCCATCTTCTATTTAGAAAACTGCTTTTTGAAACAGATAAATATGTAATGGAGAAACTTTTCATTTCCTCTGTGGTCAGGGGCAAATATTTGCATTCACAGAGATAAGAATTTGATGTTCTGGAAAAATGCAGACTCCTGCTGTCCAGAAAGGAGACATTAATGCAAATTCCTGTCAACTTCCACGTGTAACAAAAGTATCACCTCTTTCATCTTGTCCCAGAGAGTTGTCCCATCAAACCCCAATGCAGAGAGATTTGGTGACCTTCTGCCTCCTGCACTGGTGGAGGGAGGGATGGATGGATGGAGGATGGAGGGAGGGATGGATGGATGGATGGATGGATGGATGGATGGAGGGATGGATGGATGGATGGATGGATTGATGATGGATGGATGGATGGATGGATGGATGGATGGATGGATGGATGGATGGATGGATGGATGGATGGATGAATAGAACTGGGGGTGGCAGCCCTATCCTTCCCACCCCAGCCCTCAGCCCAGCTGCTCCTGCTGCCAGGGGCCCAAATCCAGACTGGGCTAATCCCAACCCAAATTCCAGCACTGATCTGGGTCCTTTATGAGGGGAAGCTCACAATTTAACCACTCCAGAACTCAGGGGCTGGACTTTGATGATCCTTGTAGGTCCCACATGCAGATGTTGGTTCTTGCAGTATTGGGTGGAGGTTGAAAACAGAGGCCTGGATCTGCTGAGAGGGACAGACAGACCCCACAGACCAGACACGGGGCTGCCCCTCCACCTCCAGCATCAGCTCCTTGGAGCTGCTCCCTTTTCCTCTGCCAAGAAAATAGCACCTATTTAGGAAGGCCTTTAAAGTTACCTGGCAGCAAACCCAAACCAAGAAGAAAGAGAAATCCTCAGATCTTAAATATAAATGATCAAAAACCCTCCTAAAAAAAAGAAAAAAAAAATCCTGAAAAATTAAAGAAAAAAAAATCGAAAAGTACACAGCTGACTTTTAACCTCGATGCTCTAAAGTCCAAGAAGAAACCTCTGTTGCTATTGATTTCCATGGAAAATGCTCTGATATTCTTGGGATGGGATGAAACAGGAGGATCCAGGCGGGGATCGTGACCCTGCGGCCTCCCACGTTCCACCCACGCCCCGCCAACGCCAGCGAGTGGGAGCTGCTTTGAAATTCATTTTGGTCTCAAACAAGGCTGGACACAGGATGCTCCTTCCTGTGGTTTCTTTGAATCCAAGTGTTTTGCAGCTGGAGCTGGCAATGGGCAGAGGAGGAGCTGTGGCTGCTGCTCCCTGGGCTCCGGCTGCCGGGGCTGGCCGAGTGTAGATACTGCAAGTTCCCAAAAAAACCCTCACTGATCTGGCTGGGGAGGGAGAGCTGCCTTAAATGCTGTGTGTTCAAACAGCAAACACTCGTCTGAGCCTCTGAAGGGCTTTGCACACAACACAGCCTCGTTTTTAATTCGGGGATTGTCCCCCCTCGCAATAAAAAGCAGCCTCTATCAATATCCTTTTAGGATTTTCTTTCCTCAATGCAGACACACGTTTTCCTCTTTCTTTCTCTCCTCTGGCTGTGCCATTGCCAAGGCTTGGTGCTTTGGGCTGTGTTTTCACAAAGAGTTTAGAGAAGGAAAAAAATTCCACTGCTGTAAAACCATCAGGGTTAAAACCCCAATTTCCTTCCCAGCTCTATCACTGAGTTAAGGGGAGAATCCAGTCATTAGTGACTTGCAAAAGTTTGTGGTGAGGATGGCTAGATCTGAGAGGGCATCAAGGCCTGGATCTCCAGTGAAACCCACTTTCACTCCCTTCCTTTGGCTCCAGATGCTGGGAATGGCCTGCACTCCTGCACCGAGTGAGCAGGGAATAAGGACCAACCCTCCTTTACTTGGCTAAATTAAAGATAATATCTGAAAATGTCAAAACTTGCATCAAAATGAATGGGACTTAGATGCCAAAATAGCTTTGTGTGTGTGGCCCTTTAGGTCTTTATCTTGATTCAATATTCTTGGGAAGTCAGTGTGGAGTGAAGGATGGGTTTTCATCTCAGATTTTGCTGACTAAAAGTCATGGGCTGTAGGTAAATCTCACCTGGTAATATCTTACCCGTCAGAGCCCTTTCAAAACTCTGGGTAGCACAGGCATCCATCAGGGCTGACACATTAATTCAAACAGTCTTATTTTCACATCATTTAAGGCCTCTCTTCCCACTTCTGTTTTGCAATTGGAAATATTTTCGAGGCATAACACAGCTGCCATCCCCACACTGCTGCCTGCCACCACGGGGCCCGCAGGGACTGTTTGCATTCCAGTCAGAATTCACCATTTGAAGGGGGTTAGATTTAATCCCATCCAAATATGCATTTTGCTTAGGATAAAAGGAAAAATAGCATTCCCTTGCTGAGACAGATGGAGCCCAGGTGATGCTGAAGTTGGGGGGGTTTCTCTGCCCCTCATCCCATCTGCAGGGGACAAAGATCAGTCACAGGAGCTGGGAGCTCTGGGTACAACCTCAGCTGCCACAGCAGGATTCAGGCATCCTTTGAACACACAGTGTGTGTTCAGACACCACCCCATGGAGAGAGGGCTGGGCAGAGGCAGGACCTGCTCTCATGGGGAGGAGATTTGCTCTACAGGCTTGGGAGCCCCACAGGAAAATCAGTGGCCAGCATGATGAGCCCCAAACATCCTGAGGGGTCCTGCTGGGTCCCAGCAAGGTTTGTGTAGGTGACAGGGGACTTTCCTGTCCCTCCTGTAGGAGTAGAGAGGATGCCAAGGCTTGGGGCAGGGGCTGAGCAGAGTGGGAGGGGCTGGTGCTGTTCACAGAATCCCAGTCTGGGTTGGGACTCAAAGTCCATCTCGTTCCAGTCCCCTGCCATGGGAGAGTTCAGCTGCTCCTTCCAGGCAGAGACAGTTCCTGGCTGTGACTCCAAGGCTGGCTGTGCCCACGGGAATGCCCCTCCCAACAGCACTGCCTGCCAGGACACAGCACTGCTCCCCCAAAATCGCCGAGCAGAGGCACCACAAACCCCAGTGGCTGTGGTGTGGGGGGCAAAGAGCGGCTCTGCAGTCACTCACCCTCTTCTCTGCCAGCTTAAATCCAGTTTTCCTCATTTTCAGCCAGATTTGGAACCCCTAAAAACTGAATTGCCTTTGAGGATCTCCTTCCCTTTCCCACCTTCAGGCAGAGAGACACAAAAAAGGACCCAGATGGAAAATCAGGGACTGGCCATGGAAAAATCTGCTTTGCTCATGGGGAGAAAAGCTGGGGCTCCAACAGTTGTGGACTGAGGTTTTCTCATTCTCTTCCTGCTGCAGCTTGGGAATGCCCTGCTCTGGAGCTGCTCCCTCGCCCCTAAGCAGAGACTGACACCAGCATGGGCTCCCCAGCCAGGGAGTCTGATCCAGCTGGGTCGTGACAGGCAGAAAAGTCAAATTGCTGAAAATGAAATCTGGAAGTTAAAAAACCGGGGACATACCCAATGAAAAATGAAGCATTTATTTCCCCAACATTGATTTTTTCATCAGTTTAAAAAATGTTCATTTTGAACACTTTCTTTTTCCCATCAGTAAGAAGAAATAAAATCACAGTATATAATAAACATTTCCCTGCTAAAAAAGTTGATTTTGATGCAGCTCCATAGTTCATTTGTTCAGCAGTAACTGCTCTGCTGGATATTTGGATGAACATTTAGGGATGAAATTTAAGGAAAAATAGTTTGCTGAGATTTTTCTTCTCCTGGGTGATATCCAGTCTGTATTTAGGGAAGGAGCAGGACCAATTTGCCTTAATGGGAAGTCAGCATTCCTCTTCCAACCAGCCCAAGCAGCTGGATGTGGGCACTGCTGCATCCGCTCATCCCTCGGGATCAGCCACGACCCAGAGCTGCCCTGGTCACACCAGCTACAAACAACCTCCCAGCCAAAATGCCTCTGCTCTGCACTCATTATAAAATTAACTTAAACAAGCAGAAAATGAAGTCTATGGAGCTGAACTGTTGGGCAAATGGGAGATGGAATTAAGTCCCAGGCAATGTGCTGCAGACTGGAGGATTGGGATTGTTCAGCCTGGAGAAGGCCTGGGAGGATTTAATTGTGACCTTCCAGGACCTAAAGGAGCGTTAAGAAAGATGGAGTGAGACTATTTACAAGGGATGGAGTGACAGGACAGGGGGGGAATGGCTTCAAACTGGAAAAGGGGAGATCTGGGTGGGATCTTGGGCAGGAATTGTTCCCTGGGAGGGTGGGCAGGCCCTGGCACAGGGTGCCCAGAGCAGCTGTGGCTGCCCCTGGATCCCTGGCAGTGCCCAAGACTGGGTTGGATGGGGCTTGGAGCACTTTGGGACAGTGGAAATGCCCCTGCCATGGCAGGGGATGGAATGGATGGGCTTTAAGCTTCCTTCCAACCCAACCCATTCCATGATTCTCTGATGAGTTACCTCGTGCCAACACACATATCTGGGGGGGGAAAATTCCCTGGATGTGACTCAGTTTCTCCTGGGCCATGAACCAGCCTGAGCCACTCCCCAGGGGCTGAAGGCAGTGGAAAATCCAGAGCAGAGAGGTCCCTACGGGCTCCTGCCCTGCCCCACTCCTGATCCTGCTCGGGCCCACAAACACAGCCCTGCAAACAGACACTTGATTAAGGGTCCTTTGCTCCTACATTGGAATTGAATACAAAGCTTTTTTTTTTTCCTTCTGTCCTAAGAAGCAGAAAGGAGCTCTTGGATCCACTCCCTTTCTCATCCCTTTGTGTGATCAATCATGGCACCATTATTCTGGCCTCAAATGCTTCCAATGAGAGGGGATATCAAAGCGGGGTTTCCTGGGTGAGCTTTTAAATGTCTTGTGGTTTCTCAGCCCATTTTCTTCTCTTTGTGTGGTGCATCTCCCTCCCTCCTCTTCTTTTCTTCACTCCAGGAAAGCTGAGATTTCTTTCTAAGCAAAGAAAAAGTGGGGCTTTTTTCTCTTCTTCGTTCTGCTGCGACTTCCTCAGTGATTCCTCTTTCCTCTCCCAGGCCCCTGTTCCCCTTGCCCTGAAGCACCATGAAGGGTGAAATTCTGGAGAGTTTCAGGGCTCAGGGGTCCTTCCCATGGGCTGGGGATGGAAATGGGTTGAAGGAAGGCCTGGCACAGACTGAGATGAGCACAGCACAAGAACTTCCATGGGCAGAAATTGGGGGAATCGGTTGGGAGGCAATGGCAGGGATGCCCTGGCTCTGCACGGGTGGCAGAAGGGCTGGAGCTCCCAGGGGAATCTCTCCTGGTCCTGAATGTCTCCAGAGAGGAGACCCCACACCCTCCCTGGGCAGCCTTCCCAGTGCTCTGACACCCTCATGGAAAGGAGTTCTCCCTCAGCTCCTCCTGCTGCTCCACCAGCTCTGCCCCACCCTGTCACCCAGCACGGCAGGGCTGGGACTTCCAGCAGCTCCTCTAAAGCAATCAAGCACTAATTTCTGAGCCCAGTGCCATGAGCATCTCACCCTTGGCAACCCCAGCAGCAAACCCAGGTTTAGGGCAGCTTCTCCAGTCAGGATGATTTATTCTGGCAGCGATCAAATGATCTTAACAGTTTTCCAGAGAGCCATCATAGATCCAAATGTGTTTATGATGAGGACCAGGAAGAAAAAGGGATTTGTTTAGTTTGTTTTTATCAGGTTGGGCCCAGACACCCCTGAGTTGTTAAGAGAAGAAAAGTCAGCTCCAAAAAAACCCAGAGCTGTTTGATTACAACAGGCACCACGAGTGGGCTTCCTCCAGCAAAGGACTTTCAAAGGGCATAAATCAAAAACTGCAGCAGCATGAAATTTGACCAAAGCAAGTCAAATGAGGTGTCCAAAGCCCTGGGCACGAGGGGCTTTCTTTAATAGCTTTGGTGACCTTTAGGGGTGGGCAACCTCTCATGAAATGAGAATTTCTCTGTTTGCATGGTTTCTCTGTAGGTAAGCTGAATGTGTAAGCTGGGAGAAAGGGAATGAGGGAATGCTAGGAATGGGAATGAGGCTTTGAATGAGAACACCCGGGAGGGCTGGAGTGCCATGGGCACGCATCAGCTGGGAGACCTGATGGCCTTAAACCACCCTGCAGGTCCTGTGCGACCTTGGGGAGTCAGAGTGAGGGCAGAGGTGGGGGTTAAGGAGGAAGAGGATGGCAGCAGAGCTGGAAGTCTTTGGAACACCGCATTCCAAAGGTGCCAAGATCCAGCTCTGCTCCTGGGAATTGATTCAACACCATCACCAAAGCCTCGGGGCTCTGCTTTTCCCAGCCTGGCACTGTCACATGGACACTTCAGACACCACACACACCATGTACAAAAGAAGCTTTGGTGTCCCATCCCCAGGAACAAAGCCCTGTGGAACAAACCCACACGTCCCACAGAAGCTCCCAGCCAGCTCCGGGAGTGCAAAAGCACTTTGCAAATCCACACCTCATCTTCTATTCCATTTAAATGATCTACCATCTTTAGCAGGGCTGAGCCTCTCCAGAGCCTGTATCCAAGGCAACGAGAGCTACCGGGGAAAAAATGGATCCAAGAAGTTATTAAAATCACAATATCCTTTCTGAGCAAGGTAGAGATAATGAGCGTGTTCTGCCCGCTCCAGCACCATGGGCTGGCTCCCAGCTCCTGCTGGGGGCAGCTCCTGGCTGCTGACCAAACTCCAGCTTGGGGGAGGCATTTAAGGTCCATGTCCACCCCTCCAAACCTCAGCCCAAACTTATATAGCCCCAGAATTTATTCACTGCCTGAGGAATCGCTCTCCAGTGTGGGACAGCAGCGTTTCTCAGTGTTAGGAATGGGCCTGGATTTCGAATTTACAGATATTTGGGGAATTTTAAGATGCTGAGGAATCAGCAGGTTTCAAAGAGGAAAATGCAATGCTGCCCTCGTGGCCCCCCAGATTTGTGTGCCATAGATGAGGTTGGCACCCCAGGATTGCTCCTGGGTCCATTCTTTGGCACATTCTTCCCTTTTCCACACTGCCAGAGCGAGCAGGGGATGTGTCAAGCCCAGCCTCGGAGGCACCGATGGTCCTGGTGTTTCTGATCCCAGAAATGCCCCAGACTGGGGAGCCTTTGCTGGAAGAAGTGAGGGGCCTTGGCTGGCAGCCCCCGTGTGCTGCCCCCCGGCCCCAGGGCTGAGCTGCAGGGATGAATCAGCTCCGGGGGTGCTGCCAAGCACTTCATAAATCCCGGGATTAGGGGACGTGTTCCAACGCTCGCGCTCCGCGTGGCACAGGGCAGGGCAGCACTCCCGGAGTCAGGCTGAGAGAGAGACCACGCTGGGATCTTGTTCTGATGTCTCAGGACGCTGGAGCCTCTGGTTCCACCCCAGAAACTCCTGTGGGAGTTGAAGACAAGCTCCCATTGATTCTACAATGAAGGGCAGCTTTGCCTTGCAAGCTCAAAGTGAAAATCTGGGATTATCTTTCCTCCCCACCTCTCCAGAGCGACGCACGACGTTAAAGATTTGATTTGCAAAGAGATTGTGCAAACATTTCCCTTCATCCATCCCTCTGTTTGAGCTCAGAGGTTTTGAAGCAAAATGCTGATCCCTCCTGGGATTTATACTGAAACCAACAGAGTCGGCTGAGCATCAGTTCCATAAACTGCATCCATATTTGCTAAAAAAGGGAGGGGATTCTCCTCAGAATAAACCCAGGAGCAGCCAGAGAGTGGAGGTGACCACTGGAAGGGCTGCCAGTGCCTCCAGCAAACCCACAGCAAGTCTTAGGGCTGAATTCCCAAGAGTAAAGAGATTTTTGTGGATGCTGAATTTTGCCACAAATATTTACAGAGTCACAGTAAGGGGGTTCCAAACAGAACCAGGTAATTAATAGCAATTAATGCCTGGTATTAAAATTCAGGCTGACACCTAAACAACCTCCCTGGGCAAAACTGTGGCAGCTCCACCAAAGCCACCCTCACATCTGCATTTCCTGGCTCCACTGTGGGCACCAGAGCAATTTGTACCAACACCACTGCATCTGCACAGCTTGTCTTGTGTAATTACAGCAGCAAAACAACTGGAACACTTTATGATATTCCTCAGCTTGCAAAATTCTACCAGGATTGCTTTTAAAGTGATGATCAACCAGAATTCACAGCCTCAATCACTGAATCATTAATTCAGTGGTTTTTTAGTGTATTTTTCAAATGAAATGTTCAGCAAAGAGTATTTATTCATCCTTCATTGCTTTCTCGCTGTAAAAATAATCAAATTAAATTCCACTCTCAAATTCAAACAAGACTTTAGAGGCAGAGACAGCCAAAACAAGCGTATGAGAACGGCACAAATGTTCACGGCATTTACCCACCCATTTCGGATCAAAACTCCAGGCTTTGATCACTGGGTCAGTTCAGTAAATCCTGCTGGAATAATAGGAGCAAAACTGCCTCATTAGAAAAATTTGGACCTTTTTCCTTGGTTTTCCCTCACTCCAAAATCAAAATTTTGGTGGCAGTGCTTGTCAGACAATGTGTCAGCAGCTTCCCCGTCACGCCGCAGCACCAAGTACCAGCACAACCCCTGTTTCTCTGAAGAGATGATCACAGCAATGCCCCAAAGGCCCAAACCCATATTTGTTTGTCTTCCTTTCATCCTCCCTGAGCTAAAATATTTATGAGGTTTCTCTAAACTGCAGGCCTGGAGCATTTATATCTGTTGGGTTAAACACCCACACGCCCGCCCTGAGCTGGGCTTTGGGCTTTGCTGCCCCTCCAGCCCTGCTGTCTGCTCTGGAATGTCCCTGTGCTTCCCCCTTCTGCTTCCTGCGGTGCCCTCCTGGTGCCCAGCCCCTCGGGACAGGCTCTGCACTGCTCTGGCACCAGGAGCATCACCCCAGCACCGCCCTGGAGTGCCCTGGCCATGTCCTGGGCAGGCCATGCAGTGACAGGGGGTGAAGCTGGCAAAGGCAAATGCAAAGATGCTGCCATTGAGGGGATCTTCCAAGCCTGACTCGATGCTGAGTTTACTGGACAGTGAAAAAAGAGGAACAAAGTGAGGGGACACGTCCCTCCACTGCCCTCAGTTTGTCACTGATGGGGGAGCAGTGTCTGCAGCCCAGGTTGTGAGGGGGATATGGGCAGTTTTGGGGTGCTCAGCCTGTGTCAGTGATTGAAGCAATTTCCTCTGCCCTCAGACAGTGACAAGGCTTGAAAGGAACCAGGAGGGATCTCCTCTGCAAGGGGCAGGAGGGAGATTTTCCTGTTCCTTTTCCTTTTCTTAAAGGAATGCAAATAAGGGAAGCAGCAGCAATCAGGCTGCCGGCCCCAGGACAGATTCTCTGGAATTTATTCCCCTCACCGTGGGGGTTTGATGAAGGCAAACTTTCCCAACTTGCTGCAACACATGAGGAAAGAGCCCCTCTCCAAGGACACCGGGATCTTTTGCATGTCCAGCACGTGGTCAGAGATGGAGAAAGGTTGTGAGGACAGAGCCTGTCTTCCCACATGGCTGCTGCTGCCTTCCTTCCCTGCCTCCTTCCCAGGCAGGCGTGGAGCATTCCCAGCTTTCCTGCAGGACCGGGGTGCTTGTTAATTTGGAGAAGTAGGAGATGGGCAGAGTTCATCTCTGCATCACCTGTAAATTTTGGGGACCACAGCATCCCCCAAAAAAGCAACACTAGAGCCATAAGGAAAGTCCAGGCAGGACTGGGTTAGTCATTCCATGTCCTGCCTGGCCAGAGCAAACTGCTCCAAACCAGGAGCCAACCCCCAGGTTTTGCCACCTCTCCAGCCAGGAATGGGGAATGGGAGCATTTTACTGGCCAGGCACTGAGGTGAGGAAGGTGCCACGCTCAGCCCTCTGCCAGGTGGAGGCTGCAGCAGCCAGGGCCGTGTGACAGCACAGCATCACCTACCCCAGCCTGCCCCGAGCTGGGGGGATGCCAATTACCTGCTGTGGGACACCCTGAGAGCCTGTGCAGTGAGGGGTCTGCAGGGACACAGGTTGGTTTTGGTGACCTTTTGGGGCCACCCTGGGCAGACACTGCCAGGCTTTGCCCACGGAGGGGCTGCAGCAGATGTGATCCAAGCTCTCCCCTGCTGGGAAGCTCCTGGCTCCAAGCTGTGCGTGGCTCTGAACCCGGCTGCATCTGCAGCTCCACGTTTTCAGACACTGTCTGTGTCTATAATTAATTAATGTTTGTACAGTGCTTTTAAGATAAAGTGGCATATAAGTACCAACTATCATTATTATTAGGCCCATCATGATTCAAAGCCATCAAAAGGCAGGAAATTGGGGGTTTAAGAGGCTGGCAGCCTGGTCACACAGCGCTGCTGCAACTCCTGGCTTTGTGCTCGGGGTTTTACTCGGCGGAGTGAGTTAAGTCACCAACGTCACCCGGGGATTTGCAGGCTGAGCCCAGAATTTACTGACTTTTGTGTCTCGAGGGGAGAAATCTCTGACGGAAGGGACGTCAGGGAGTCAGGAAATGAAAATCTCCTTAGTGCATCAATCCAAGGGACCTTCAAGGCCCCTTCCCAGGCATGTGCACCCACGCTGGGTGGCAGCTGGGACTTGACACCTCCTCCACGGGCCACCACTAAGGCAGGGGTTTGTCCCCTCTGTGTCCCATTATCAGCACTGAAAATCGACTACAAAAGTACTAATTTTAGCTGAGTTCATTTGAAATGTCAGCCTCTAAGAATCGGAGAGGACTAATTAGGAAGGGGGACTGGGAATGGGGATGTCGGGAACTTTAATTTCACTTAGTGCAGCCAACCCTGAAGGGAGTCCAGAGCTCGTTATTAGCGACACGCCTTTAATTTGACTCCAAATTTGAGTCACTAACACTGACAAAGGTGTGCTAATGCCAGGCCCAGGTGTCCTGGGGCCAGGTGCTGACTGGGGGCTGCAGTAGGGGAGGCTGGGGAAGAACAAACCACCCCAACTGCTGGATTCCCTGGGATGCAAGAGGGGCTGGAGGCTGAGCCCCACCGGAGCAGGGAACAACAAAGGGGTGTCAGAAATTTCATTTATCTGCTCTTGCACTCAATCTGTCTGAGTTCTCTGCCAAGAAAGGAGAGAAAGAAAGGAGAGAAGGAGAGGAAGAGACAGAAAGGAGAGCTGAGAGGGCAGAGGCAGCAGCATCCTTCCCCCAAGGCAAGGCTGGCCCACAGGTGCTGTGAGCTCTGCCAGGTCCCCCCCTTGTGCCTCACCTGCTGCTCTCCACCTGTTCACCAGCAAAAAGAGAACAATTTATTCCTTTTGCTTCCAGAACTGCTTTTATCCTGTTTCAAACCTTTTCATTTCCTGCAGGACGCTGGATTGGCACAGGCTTGGGAACATCTCCCCTCCCTGCCTACAAATTGCAGATCTGGAGCTCAAAGGGGCACAATCAAGTCCTGCCAGCAGCCCCTGCAGTCCTTTCCTCCATCTGCCCCACAACTCAGAGTGTTTCCAGCCTCTGGTCCATAAACCTTGTTCTGTCTCTCCAGTACCAGCATCCACGTGGGATTGCAAATGCACCAAAGGTTTGGGCAAGGTGAGGACCTTCCCATGCACCCCCATCCTGTAGAATCCTGGACATCCCAGCTGAGCAACTGGTGGTTCTCATAACCCAGCTGATGTGGCCCTCCTGATTCTGAGGAGACAGCAGTGGGCAGTGGGACTGAAAAGGGAAAGGCAAGTGGTGGTGGGTCCTGGGCTTCCTCCGTGTCTCAGGTTTTCCTTTCACCAAACACCTTCTAGAAAGTGATCCAGAAAGTTCTTGGATTTCTGGATGTTGTGGAACTCTGTGACACTGAACTCCTTAGGGATCCAAAGGCTTTTGGAGTTCTGTGATCTCAAAAGCAGCCAGAGCCCCTCACCCCAGCGGTGCACCCGAAGAGCTTTGCTGGGTTTTTCCCAAAGCCTGTGCTCCTCTTCAAAACACTCCCAGGGAAGGAGGGATCAGTTTCTGAAGTCTCCACCAGTTAATTGCCTTCCCTTTTTAAAAAGTCACCACTGTGACTGGCTTGGATCATTTGAATTTCCCTGTTCGTTATTTCAAACTTTCTGTGGCACATTTTCACACCCCACTGGGTTCTCCTGGTGCAGGTGCCTGCTGGGCCCTGGAAGGGCTCCACAGAGCCCACTCAGAGCTGGGGGTCTGCAGTGGGTCCCCCCTTGCCCCCAGGGCAAGGCTGAAGGCTGAATCCTGCTCACACACCCACCCATCCCACCTTTCATCTGCCAGGGCCTGTGAAAACAGTTCTGAAATATCAATGCTATAATTTTATCTCCCCTCAGAACTGACAGGCGTATTTCAACAGTGCTATATTATCAATTATAAGCCTAACAGAGCATGTTCTCCCATCTGATTGTTGGAAAAATCACTTGTCAAGGGCTGGTAGAGACCACAGCTGTCTCCTCGGTACAGACAGCCCCGTGCGTGCAGCCTGTGGTGCAACACTTTCCCTTTTGCTTCCTTTCTTCCTTTTTTCCCTCTCTGCTCTAATAGGGGAGAACTGAATGAGGTGATTTCTGTAGTGTCTTTACCCTGACAATGTTTCTCCCAGCAAAGCCTCAGATGCTGGCAGTGACAACGAGAATCAAACACCTCCGTGGGCGCGGGGACGGCTCCGGCGCCTCCGAGGGGAAGAGCCGAGACAGCCCCGGGAAGGGCTCTCCCCTCCCTCCCAAAACAGGGGATTTGCTGTTTTCACAGCAGTCTCCTACACAAGAGCCCATGGCCAGGGCCCTCCAGGTCCTTCTGGGAGCGGAGCTGCAGCCCCATCCCTGTTTCACCTCCACTGGCCACCTCAGGTGTCACCTCCTGGAGCACCCAGGGGCTCATCCCTGGGACATCACCCCTCTCTCCCAACCCTGGGATGATCCTCCCAGAGCACAGACCATGGGTCTCCCTCAGAGATAAGGAGTGCCAACGCTTTCCACCACGTTTTGTGCTCTGGTGTGTCACCATCCACGAGGACACGGTGCCAATGAGAGCTCCTTACAGGCAGGGTAATGCCAATTAAAACCACTTACAAACAGGATGGGGGGATTTCTAATTATTAAAAAGCTTTAGCGCCTTAAAAAGCTACAACAAGAGAGTGAGAAAGAAAAGACTTAATCAGTTTTGCTTTGGAGTTGCCTCAAATTTGTAATTCAATCAAACCTCCCATAGCAGGAAGGATGTCTTTCTGATATTCACAGGAGCTTTCCAGGGGCTATAATCTCTGAGAGATTTATTCATACTTTCTGCATTAGCTTAAGACTGTTTTGGAAGAAACATCTCTCCCTTCCTCACATCAGCAGAGCTCGAGAGAAGTCATTAATATTAAAACAATTCAATTACTGTGACTTGGGGAGAACACGGGGCCTGGGGAAGGGCTGCTCGTGCCAGGCCAGCCCTCTCCTCTGTCCCAATTCCCCCTGCTCCTTGTTCTCAAAGAGTTCCCTGAAAAATGGAACAGAGCTCCTGAAGACTGAGAGGAGAGAGCCCAGCTCCTTACACACAGCTCAGGGTGTGGGTTGTGAGCCCTGAGGTCCTGGGGAGACCCCCGGTGACCCTGAGGCTTCCCAGCACTGCTTTGGGCTCCATGGCACCCTCCCAGCCCACGCTCCTCCCCCTGCTCCATCAACCCCAAACCAAATCCCATAATCCCAAAATCCAAGACTGGTTTGGGCTGGGAGGGACCTTAAAGCCCACCCTACTGCACTCCTGCCATGGACAGGGACACCTCCCACTATCCCAGGTTACTCCAAGCCCTGTCCAGCCTGGCCCAGGACAGGCAGCATCCCGGGATTCCAGGACTGTCAGTGCATGGCTCTGAGGTGCTTTAAAAAGCCAGTCCTGACATTTTGTTTCCAAGCAGCCCCCAGGAGGACGGGTCCAGCCCCTCGGCCATGAGCAGCACCTGGCAGGAAGCAGCTGGACTGAGGCTGGGATGAGGAGGAGGAGGAGGAGGCAACTTCGTGGAGGGAGAAGGATAGGAAGTACTTTACACTTCAAAAGACACATCATCTCCTTGCTTCACAAGATCACAAGGAAGAAGGAATAGCAAGGCTGGAGGATAGATTAACCTTCCTTCTCCCTGCTGCTTCCTTGTTCTATCCAATCCATCCTTCATGCACCAGCTAATTAAACATGAAACAAGGAGAGGGGGAGCTGAGCCTCATCAGCTCAGCTGGACGTGCAGCACTCCTGCTCCTTCAGCCTTGCAGCACGGAATGCTCTGCTGTGGATGGTGCTGCAGGAGAGCCACAGCATGGCCCAGAGAGGGACACACCAGCCTGGCACACACCTGCCTGGCACACACCTGCCTGGCACACACCTGCACGTGCACCTTCCCTGGTGCCAGCCCTGCCCAGCCCTAACCACTCTGCTGTGCCTTCCTGTCACAGAATCACAGAGTCACAGGATGGTTTGGGTTGAGAAGGACCTCAAAGATTATCCAGTGCCACCCCCTGCCATGGGCAGGGACACCTTCCACTATCCCAGGGTGCTCCAAGCCCCATCCAACCTGGCCTTGGACAATTCCAGGGATCCAGGGGCAGCCACAGCTGCTCTGGGCACCCTGTGCCAGGGCCTGCCCATCCTCACAGGGAAAAATTTCTTCCCAATATCCATCTAGCCCTGCCCTCCTTCACTTAAGGCCATTCCCCCTTGTGCTGTCACTCCAGGCCCTTTCACGACACCGAGCTGAGGATCCCTCCTGTTGTTGCTGTGATTTCTGGCTGTTAAGAACACAGCCTCAGCCATCGAATTAAACCCCCCTGCTCCTGATTTACAGCAGTACAAGAGATGGATGCTGAGCTGCCTCTGGAGAAGAGGATTCTCACGACCTGAGCTGGGTCCCAGCGGGGTCTCTGTGCTGCACGACACGGTTTGTTCTTGGCGAGATAAACCTGACACACGACCCTGCATGGCCAAGGGGAGAAGCCTTTGCAGAGGGAGGGCAGCTCAGACACGACACCTCTGCAATCAGGGGATGTCCACCAGTGCTGCTTTTGCTAATGAGTTCACTGCTGAGGGCTGAGAATTGACAAGCTCATTGGAAATGGAGCCTCAAGTTCCACACAGCTCCCAACTCTGCTGACGAACAAGTCAGGACGGGCACAAAAACCAGCTGATGGCAGAGAAGAGAGATCAGATTTTGCAATGGAAAGGAGTCAGATGCCCAGCTGTCACATTCATCTGCACATCTCTATCCATAAATCCAGAGTGGTGACATCTACAGCCCTCACTATCAACATCCACATATGAAAATGCGAGAGGACTTTGAGAGGGAAATAACATCGCTGTGATGAGATTGTTTTATCTCCCTCCCTGGCTCTCAGGGGCAGCAGCCTGAGAGCTGGAGATGTGCAGAGCAACTGCCAGCAGAGGGGAGGGAGGTACCAACGTGGGAGCCTCTCTTTTCCCAGAGGATGCTGTTATTTTTCCAGCTTGCCAGTTCCATGAGTGCCTGCTGCCTGTGTGTGCAGATGCCAGCACTCTGCCCGGGAGGAAATGTGCCTTTGGAATCACCCAGCAGAGGCACAAACCCATCCTACCCACACAGCCAGGCTGCCCCAACACAGCCTGGGGTGGGCACAGGCAAGGAGAAGAGCTGGGAAGCTGCTCCCTGCTGTGGGCACAGTGCCCTCCTCCCATCAGGACCCTCCCTGGTGAGACCTGGCATTCCCCTGTGCCAGAGGGGTGGGAAAAGGGGACACTCCTTCATCCATGGGGGCAGCCCCAACAGGCGTGGGGAAGGGCAGGGGCCCAATCCACTGCCAGGTACCACAGGCTTTGTGAGTCTCTGTTTTTAACCTAATCACGGGCCCATCCTGTTCCCTTCGCTGCCGTGACCTCACCAGGGGAGTTATTACAGCAAATTCCAACCCAACACCCACCACTGGGGTGAGGTGGCCAGGGACTAGCCTGACCTCCCCCCTCATTTTGTGACTCAGACAAAGGGGAATGAAGAGACTTTGCAAAGTGGGAGGAGACCTTCAGGAGAACACAGGTTTTTTGGAGCACGTGTGAAGCACAGGGTATTCTTACTTACCAGAGAGTCTGGAACACAACTTGCTGCTCCCCACATCGACACCTCAACGTGTTTGTCGTCAGAGAGGCAGCTCTGCAGAAGGGAGCCGCCTCTGCCACTCCAGATTTGGTTGCTTGTAAGAAAAGCAGCAAGTTTTTTTTTCTGTTACTGCCACCCAGCCCATTTTCTCCAGTTCCAAGCCTTGCTCTCCCTCCCTCAAACACCAATGCTTCACCTCAAAAATATCCTCACTAAGAGTTTCCAGTTTTTGTCTGCTTCACCAGAACCACCAACCAGATTTTACCTTTTATTTTTCTGTTAAAGACATATTTACCTTGTTATGATCCCGAATGGGGCATTCTGAGGACTATCTACATCTGAGGATTACATAAATCAAGTCAGACCCCACGTGTGAGGCCGAGCCTGGTTGTGCCCAGGGCAGCAGGACTGGCAGCTGATCAAGGGGTGGAAATACCCTTTCAGATCTGCTCTCACCTGGCTGTGGCAGCCTGGCCCAGCAGCCCCTCAGAAAGGGCTCTTTATTCCCAGGCTTTGCAAACACAGAGGTGTGGGCACCGCAGCACAATGACCTCGGAAAAGACAACAGGAATGATTTGACTGGAATGGAATCAAGGGGCTGAGCTGCATTAACAACAGGAAATTGCTCAGAGAAAGAGCTTGCAAAAACAGGCTGTTCTCCTGTCCCATGGCAACTGGGGATTAAGTGTGCATGTAGATAGGGGATAAACATGCAGATCTGATCTGAAAAGCAGAAATTTACCTAAAAACAGTTTCACTGTCTTCAATCCTCCCTTATCTGTGCTGTTTTTCACAGCCACCTGCTGTTATCTCCAAGGGGCTTGCTGGTTCCACACGGGAGGGATTCACTGAGGAGGAAGGGCAGCTCCAGCTTACCCAGCGATTTCTGTGTGCCCCAGAGGTGTAGCACATCTGGGAGGGAGCGCTGGCACCCTCTGGGAGCTGCTCAGGCTCCCAAAAGAGCATCCTTAGGAGCAAAGCATTTTGTACTTTCCCAGCAAGTTCAAGCCCCCTCCCTGACCTTGTCTCCCAAAGGATTGGGGCATTTCCAGAGAATACCCCAACCCATGGAAAACAAACTCCATGATTGCACCCAGTGATCCCCTGAAGAAGAACAGGAGCCCTGGATGAACTACAGGCCCAGCTGTACTCCTGAAAAAATATCCTGTTTGGCACAAAATGGCTGCTGTCAGCCTTGAGGCCTCTCGAGTTCACAAAATCCTCTCCCTGTTCACGTTAAAACTTTGTCTTGAAAAGCCTGATACTGTTCTGAGGCTGACCTTGACCTTCATGGGCCTGGAAGGTAAATTCCCCCTGCTTGGTTCTGGCTTTACAACACAATTATCAGCCCATTCTGATGAAATTCATCCCAAGCAGAGAGGCAGCTTGAGGCTCCTCATCCTCAGCCAGGTGCTGTGCAGGGGCCGTGAACAAAATTCAGCCTTTTGTTCACTTCACGGCTCAATTCCAGCTCTTTCAGGTCTGGGTGTGAAATCCTTTTTTAAACAGTTGCCTGCTTAATTAGACAACGCTGGGCTCATCCCATGCTCTCAGGGCAGCAAAGTTTCCTGCAGCAGCTAACGAAGAGTTCACTTTGCTTTTTCCACACCTCTGGTGGCTAAAGCCTCCCTGGGCAAGGAACAACCCAAAATTATGGGCAGAGGGCTCTCGTTTCTGAAAGTCCTGGCTCTTGACAGCTTTCCACTCTTCACTGTCACGATGCTTCAGTCTTTGGGGATGTTTTCTCTCCTTTCCCAAGTGATCAAAACTGTGATCAGATAATAGGCTGAAAAGGTGTTCCCCACATTCTAAACCTCTCTGGAGATGGGGATTTTCTAAAAACCATCTCTTGTCTACATTTGGAGATGTAACTTGCCCCTTGCTGTCCTGTGATGACCTGAAATGCCCAAGCATTGGTTCTGGGCTGGAAGGAAAGAATTAATTAAATAAGTGACACATTTAGGGGGTGCTCCCAGCAGAACACAGGGTGTGCCTGCAGTGACCACCCTTCTCTGCCCTCGCACCCGTGGCTGGTACCAATGAGGGACTCATGGAAGCAGAGAGCTTGGAAGGGGTCAGGGATCAGCAGTGAGACAAAACCAGCTGGGCTGAGCAAGAACAGCTCCCAGATGCTGCAGCCTCGAGCTGAGGGATGATGTCTGAGTGAGCCCCGTGGCAGCCATGTCTCCATTTCACTCAGAGCCTCTCCATCCAGCCCATTTCACTCAGACAGCATGGGGAGACAAGCAATTTGAGCCCTAATCAATAACATCCACAGCACTCCCTGCTTCGAGCTCCATAATTGGCATCCCGGCGTCAGGGGAAGGTCAGGCCGGGGCTGTGAAAGCAAACAGGGGAAGAATTCCCAGTGCAAAGTGCAAACAAATCCCAGAGCTGGAGGTTCTTCTTCAAACCAGGTTTTGTTCAATACCACCAGAGAGGGGAGTGATGGGAGGAGATGTGGGTTTGGTGCTTCTGGAGAGGATAAACCCAACCCACAGCTGGCCAGGTGTGCTCTGTGCAAACCCCCTGCCCCCCATGGATCCCCACAAACCCCATTTTGCAGCATTCCCTGGGAATGTTTCCAGGCCTCATGGCCTAAACAGCACCTCCTGCCAAGGGGCTGCAGCCTTGGCCCCTGTGCAAGCCCAGGGTGTCCATCTGAGGAAGCAGCTGGAGCCACAACCGGCCACGTGTGACCCCCCCACAGCCTCCCCCGGGGCTGGGCACCCCCCGACACCTCCGGACCACCATTGCAGAGGGATCACATCACATCCCCTCCACATTCACCTGGACAAGCAGTGTTCAGGCTCCTTCCCTCAGCTGCTGATACTGGGAAAGGCTCCAGGCAGGACTGGACCTGTGCTGTTCCCAGAGCTGGCACCAGAAAACACAGCTGGGGAATTCCAGCTCTCCCACATCCAAACGCTCCTCAGCTCCCCCCAGCCCCAGATAATCCTGATAAATTTTCTGAGATAGTCCACATGAAATGGGAAACAAGTCTGGAAGGTTTTGTCTCTGAGGTAATTTACTAAATAGTCCATAAATGTCTAATTTAACAGGAGCCATCCTGCCTTGAAATCACTACCTGGAGAGTTCAGGAGCATATTTCCTTTTCTTGATGGAAGGGCTAGAAAAAGAAATCCAGCAACCCCCTAAAACTGATGACTTTGTTTAAATTCCTTCCAGAACTGTGGTTTCATACCAAGAGACCCAGGCCTGCTACCAGGACATCTTTTTTTTCCAAGAAGATGACAATTTAATTGAGGCAGCATTCTCCGTGCAGGGTGTGTGAGCTGACACAAGGAGTGTTTCTGTAAAACACTCACACACTTAATCCTGAGTGTGTGCTCAGCCCTGCTCCAGCTCCGTGTCAGGAATGCGATGCCAGCCTGCAAACTCGAGTGCAGCTTAACAGATGAGCCTGAAAACCTCAAAGGACCAACAGGCCAGACCCCCTCCCTCACAAACTGCGGGGTTCCCACTGAAGGTGAGGCCAGCTCGTCCCAGCTGAGGATCCACCCGAAGGTTTCCTATGAAGCATTAAGGGGAGCAGTGTCCTCACCCCTGAAGGAAGGGGGGCCCCTTCCAGCAGCAGGGGGGTGGAGGTGCCACATTCACCAGAGATCTGCTTTGCCCTTTCCCTCCACTTCAAATGTCCCATCCTGAGTGCCAAGGGTGACATTAAGCCAAGCTTAATCCCTGCCCTTCCCCCCGGCTATGCTGGAATCTTCAGTGTTGAGTGAGGCGTGTCAGTGTCACAGATGTGTCACTCTCATCACTGCAGGCTCCACCTGGGAGAGAAATAGGCAGAAATTAGTGGTAGACAGGAAAAAAATATCTTAACATATCCAGTTGCAAGAGGGGGGCAGGTCCAGAGGATCTGTGAGACAGAGCAGCAGCAGCAGCCCCTGGGTAAAATCAGATTTTGCATGGCTGAGAGCCCCAGTGGGCTGAGCACAGCTGGAAGAGGCACCTCAGGAGCTGGGGCTGATGTGGGTGCACAAAACCCCTCAGGATGGGGGTGATGGGGTCATTCCCAGGGGTGCTGACAGCAGCACGAGGAGCTTCGGTGTCGCTGGGCTGAACACGGGGATGAAGAACCCTGGGCATGCCTTAGGCTTTAACTTTTCTGTTTTTCAGCCCCTGCCCTGCCCAGCTGGAACTCTGCAGTTCCCTGTGCCCACTCCTGCTCTCTGTGCCAGGCAGACACAGCAAAGCCTCTCTGGGCCTGCTCTCCAAGGACACCCAGACCGGCCCAGGCCCAAAATGTCTAAACCAAAAGCCTCTAAAGGGGGCCAAGCTTGGGGAAACGACATCATTAACTGCAGCTTTAATTGGAGAATTAACCCTGAGATGCAAATGAACCAAACCTAGAAAAGTGTGAAGAACTCGTGACCTGCTGTCCACCTTGGGGTCCATCTCAGCAGTGGCCTCTGGCTCCCCAGGGGGACCTTGGAAGGCCTTTCAGATAAATCCCTGCCTTATTCCCTCACTCCTGCCCAGTCTCTGTTTTAAGTGGCCTCTTCAGCATCACTGGGGCACCAGAGAGCTCAGTGTGGGACGTGGGCACCTCGACACAAAGCTCTGCTTCCCTCACCCAGGCTGCAAACAGGGCCTGAGGCAATCAGGGGGGTTTTTAACAGAAGGTGGGAGCACCACAAGGTTAATCCATGTCCTGTTCGGCTCCCACAGCGAGGTGTTGGCAGACTGGGAAGAGAACAAAGTTCATAAAGTCCTCCTAGAACCATAAAACCCCAAAATGGTTTGGGTTGAAGGGATGTTAAAGCTCATCCCATCCCACCCCTCTGCCATGAGCAGGGACACCTTCCACCAGACCAGGCTGCTCAGGGCCTGATCCAGCCTGGGCTTGGTTCTCGGATTTTCCCAAATCCCTAAAACTCCCTCTCAGCCAAACAGGCCCCACAAACCCTGCCTGTCCCCAGCTCTTCCCCTCCTGCATCTCTTCCCATTTCAAGAGAAGAGATTATTGATCGTTGAGCTTGTTGTACAGGCTGGCATGATTTATTTAAGCATGTGCCAATAACCACCAGGATGGGAGGCTGTTTTTCCAGCATTCCCACAGTGGAGCACTAGAGGAAACAATAACCAGCCCCGTGATTGTTACTGGGGGACTTCTCCTGCCAATTACACTGAGTTACAAGTTTCAGTTATGGGATATGAAATAATTAACTTCATAAGGTCCAAGAAGATTTGTTTGCTCTCTATGAAGGATCTTCTTCCTCTGCTTTTTTATGCCAACAAAATGTATAATGACTGGAGTTTAAAAAAACACTCTGCAGGCTCCACAGAACTCAGTATTTCATCACTTCTGCTGCTCACCACGATTTTAATAACAAAAACAGGTTGTCAGGGTCATAAACCCCAGGTGAACATTCCTTTCCTGCCCACATTCCCGTGGGCAGGAACAGGACTTTCAGCCAGAAGAGCACTGCATGAAAACAAAGTGCATTTAGCAACAGCTCTGGGAGATTTGTCATATAAGTTTGAGCTTAATGAAAATAAAAATCAAATTAAAGATCTTGCAAAGTCTTCCTTGGGATTTTTCGAGTGATGAGACTTAATTAAAAGTAAGCAAGGTAAAAATACAGCATTGCATGGACTGAGAGGAACAGCCCAGAAGCTGAATTGCATTCAGGACAGTGTGAGTGGAGACTGGGAGGAAAAATGAGGAGCAGCAAGCCCTGGTGGGGAAGGATTTTTCTCAGGGATGGTTTCACCTGGGAGCCCAGTCAGAACAGTCTGAGGGATTGCTGCAGACTGGAGGAGTCTCCTCCTGCCCCTCTGGTTTAACTGGGATGGAAGGGGGTGAGGGCTGGGACACAGAACAAAAAGGGGTCCCAGCACTCTGGTGCTGAGTTCTATCAAATCATGGAATGGTTTGGGTTGGAAGGAAGCTTAAAGCTCATCCCATCCCACCCCTGCCATGGCAGGGACCCCTCCCACTGCCCCAGGGTGCTCCAGCCCCAGTGCCCAGCCTGGCCTTGGGCACTGCCAGGGATCCAGGGGCAGCCACAGCTGCTCTGGGCACCCTGTGCCAGGGCCTGCCCACCCTCCCAGGGAAGGATTCCTCCCTAAACTCCAACCTAAACTTCCCCTCTCTCAGTTTGACTCATGTGAGTCACATCCATTTTTTGACTACTTTCAGCCCTAATAAATATCCGAGATGTGTCGCTGAAGGTTCAGATTACATTTTGGATCCAAACTAGGTCACATTTGCTTCCAAAGCCAAAAATAAGCTCTTATTCCAAACCCACAGGATAAACAGAAGCCTTTCCATCATCATGGAGCATTCTTCAGCCTGATGTTCCTTTCAGAGCACAGACCCTCTCATGCATAAATGCCATGGTAGGACAAGGATTCAGGAGTGGCGGGTTAATGTAATAATGTTTTGCAAAATGAGAAAAATAATCAAATAAGCCCTCAAATGGAAATGTTGGCATCCACTCCCAACAGTGCAGTGTCAAAAAAAAGGAGATTATAATTACCTCTAAGGCTCACAACAGCAAATGCAGTTTCCCAAAGGAGTTTTACCTCCATAAATTAAAAAATATCCTAATTCACAGGTATTGGCTCCATTAAGCCCTATGGAAATCCTGCCACAATCCCATGAACTGTAGAACCAATAATCCCCCCTCAGACCTCGCAGCACTTGGGGGGGTCTGCCAAGCTGAGGAGCAGGGAAAGCTCTGTATTCAGGTGCAATTCCCTCCCTTTCAGCCCAGGATGTGCTAAGCAGGAATGTCAGATGCCTGTGGAAACTCTGGAACCCTCAGCTGCAGGCTCTCAGAGCACATTTCAGCTATCACAGAACACAGGGTGATAATCCCTCCTGCAACACCCCCAGTCCTGACAAAACGTGAGAGGAAAGACCTGAATTTCCAGGGATGGGCCTGGGCTTGGCTCAGGTGCTGCTTTTGCTCCTTAGTGAGACTCCAGGAAGCAGAACCAATATCAATCAATGCCATTTTTGGGTTGTTTCATTCCTGTTGCACAACCCAAGGTGAAGGATCCCACCCTGCCCCTTTATCCCCTATAAAGGTATTTTCTAGCAACTGGACAGAACCAGGGATGGGGATGGACTTGGGAAGCTCATGGGATTGCTGAGTCTCTGCTTTCCCTCTGAGAAAACGTTGATGGCTTCAGAATCTTTTCAGACAAGTCCCTCATGCACCTGGATCCAGAGAGCAGTTTTGGTGCTGAGGCTTCCCAGTAACCCCTCATCTTCTGCAGCTGCCCCCAAATTGGCCATTTCCTTTTAAAACTCACCCAGTTTTATCATTTGCCTTTAAGATCAGGGCTGTGGAATTAAACAAAACCCACAGCAAACCAGAAGCATCTCCCCATTCCTTGCCCTTTCCCTGCTGACCTATGGACTGCAGGAGGAATTTGCAGGTAATTGTGTGGCTTCTTCTCCTTGGCTTCAGCTCCAGCCACAGCACTAATAAATGTATTTACAAGTGTTTTTTGCTCACTCCATTGACTCACCATGCCCGGGGTGCGTTTCCAGGCCCTGATTTTCCCCTGGGATTTCAGGAAGAGGCTGGCTCCTGGCCACAGTCTCTTATTTAACCACCCAGCCTTACCCTGCTCTTTCATTTGCAAACCCACAAGGGTGTGTGAGGAGTTTGAGTCATCTCTGAGTCAGCTCCTCTCAGCACAGAAACCCGAGGCCAGCAGCTGGAGAAAGGGAATTATTCTGGATGATGGAGAATAAACCATCCTGGCACGAAGGCCTGAGGCTCCAGGCATGATCAGGCCTTGCAGAGGTTACTTTATTTAAAGGGAGGCTGAATTTAAAGGGGGAACCATGAAGAGAGGGGAGGTGATGGATCTTTGCTCACTACAGACCCCGAGGAACAGCCAACATCCCACAGCCTCCCCCTCTGGAAGCCCCAGTGATGGTGTCAGGCAGCTGAGGGAGCAGCAGGACCTGATGGGATCCCTCCTGGTGCTGCTGAGCCAGAAAACATCACAGACACCTTAGAAACAGAGAATGGTTTGGGCTGGGAGGGACCTTAAAGATGGTCTCGTTCCAAACACCACCGTGGGGGGTTGATTTGATCTTAATGTGATCAGAGAGGTTGTGAGAGCAGTGAGCTTGAGGGGAAGGGCAAAATGGGGGAGCAGGAAAGACCCACAAGCTTTTGGGGCTGAAAACCTCTCGGGGGTGGCCACGGGAAGATGCTGCAGGTGGAAGGAATGATGGAGCAGAAGGGTCTCTGCACTGGGAGTGAGTGGGAACCAGTGCTGGAGAGCCACTGGAGCCAAGAGCACAGCACAGGCTTCGGTGCTGGCATTGATTTTCCATGGAAAGCATTTAGCCCTGATTGCAGCAGGTGTCTGAACAAACCCCTTCAATTAGATCAAGAGAGAGAGAGAGACACTCGATGGGGAGGATGAGAAAATCAAGAGAAGCCATTTCATGCCAGATCCTCTTGTATCTGGCTCTGCTGGGCCTCAGGCTCTGACAGGGCCCAGCTCATCCCACTGGGGTGTTTGATTCCAGCTCAATGTCCTTGTTCCTCCTGCTCTTCTCCTCTGCTGTGGATTTTTGACACTTAGGAAAGAACCAGCTGGAGCAAAACTTCCATTTCGTCAGCTTTCCTCATTACTGCTTCTTGGGATTTTAAGTCTTCAGCCATCTGATAAATAAAAATCCTGCCTTTCCCACACAGCTCTGTGTCCTACACCCACCAACAAGCAAAAATAATCATTTACTTGTATGAAAACAAAAGTATAATCAAATAGTGTTTTTCTAGATGCCTGCTCACACTCCACAGTAGGAAATTAATTCCAGAGAGAATCTTGCTGAACTCCAAGGCCTGACAAACTTTTCATCCTGTAATCATTTTTCAGAGGAAGGGAAAACAAAATACATAAAACAGACAAATGGAAATATCACTAATCCCATCATGGCCGCAGAGGAAAGGGTAATAAAGAGAAAGATGACAGAGTGGAATTGTTCCACAGTGAATTTTCGGCTCAAGTTCTTCATCTCCTGAGCTTTCCAGCCCACTGCCTCACCTGGGGGAAGGAGCTCTGCTGATGGCAGCCAAAGGTCTGCTTCCACTGCCAGGAGCTGTTGCCATCCCTGAGAGTTTGTGCTGGAGGAGCAGAACAGCATAAAGTGTGGAGAAACAGCCAGAGATGCCACCAGCATTCGGAACACAGGAGGATTTGGGGGTTCAGACTGAAAGATGGGGATTTTGGTTGGATATATAGAAGGAATTGTTCCCTGTGAGGGTGGGCAGGCCCTGGCACAGGGTGCCCAGAGAAGCTGTGGCTGCCCCTGGATCCCTGGGAGTGTCCAAGGCCAACTTAGATGGGGCTTGGAGCAGCCTGGGATGGTGGAAGATGTCCCTGCCCATGGCAGGGGGTGGAATGGGATGCTCCTTAAGGTCCCTCCTAACCCAAACCATTCCATGATTCTGTGATTTGTGGGTTTTTGTTGAATTGTTGAGTTTGTTAATACAGAATCCCAGAATCATTAAGGTTGGGGAAGGACTCCAGGATCAAGTCCGAGCCTTGGCCGAATCCCACCACGTCCTCTCAACCTCATGGGGACAGAAGGAAGACAATTGCCAGCTCCTGTAGAGGAAGGAAAGCCCCAACTTTGGTGGCACTGGATAATTTTAGGAGCAGTAAAAGCCTCCCCAGTGAGCATTAGACACTCACCCCATTCACACTGTGCACAGGAGACCTGGACTTAAACCCTGGCTTACCTGTGAGTAAAATGCTGAAATGCTTTGGTGAACTGAGGTTCTTCACAAGGAACAGAACCTCTCCTTTTGTACCACAGCCTCAATAAAACAGAATCGATGCAGCTCCAACCATGAACCACATTCAGGCAGTCCTGCAATTGAGCTGTGGCCATCTCCTCTTCTCTGGACTCGGCTGCCAGAGGAGCTGAGCTGCAAAGAAATGACCCCCTTCTCCAAAAAAACCCACCCCAAAACCTTCAAATCAATCCTCCCAAAACTGATCTTGCAATAGTCAGCAACCAACCCTGTCAGCAAACTTTTCACATCACAATTACAGCTCAGCCTCCCCTCACTGTCACTCAAGTATCACCTACAAGATCAACCAGACCTTTATCCAAGTATTTGGCATCTTTCTTGTGGAAGGATTCAAGGGATCTCATAGAGGAAAGCTGTTTTTAGTTTTGTTTTTCTGTTTTAAGTCTTGCTTATTTAAGAATATTTCTCTCAGTGGTTAAACCCCCAATGTTTGACCTGTTGCAAGGCAGAAAAAGCAGCACTGCTTGCTCAGGGAAGTAGCTAAAAAACCTCCCAGGGGTCCAGATGATTTATTCTCTCTTTGGTCCTTCAGACTCCTCTTCTATTAAAAAATGGGTGAAGTTTAGCCCTCTGAAAATTAATTGCTGGCAACTTCCTGCTATGATCTATCTCTCCAGAGGTTTTGTTGGCAACTGAGAGTTGCTGCTCTGCACATCTGTACTGAACACTGTCTGCTGGCCATAAATCCCACCCGCTCCCCCAAGCCATGTGTGCCTCTCGTCCCATATATATTCCAAATGGGAGTGGGAGCCAGCTGGAGAGGCAGGGGGAGAGGGGAATTAGCCAGGCAGGCCCTTCCCAGCCAGCCACAGAGCCCCAGCACTGGGCTGTGCCTCCAGCTAACGAGGAGAGCAAAGCAGAGACAGCCAGAGCTTTATTGATGATTTGGGACGAGCATCAGAAAGCCCAAACAATAAAATCACTGGGATTGCTGCTTCATGCATGCAGGTTAAACCTCCTCCAGCTTTCACCATCATTTCATTTCCCCCCCTTCCCCTTCAGGTAAAAAGGGAAAAGCTGTTTTTGAGTGGAAATAAAAAACCAGCGATGCCACCACCAAGCAAAACCTGTCAAATTCCAGGCTCAGAGAGCTCAGAACTCCTTTTGTTCTTTTGAATGGGGCAGGAAAAGAAGTAATGCATGAAAAATGGAACAAGGTGTCAGTATTTATATCCACAAAGCCAAGGCAAAGGAACAGCTCCTTGATAATGGCTTTCCTGCCACCGGCCTGGGAGCCCTCAAAGGGAGGGATAAAAGCAGGGCATGATCCAAGCAGCTCAGCTTGGGGGGAGGAAGAAGCTCATCCAAGACACTTTATTTACCAAGCATGACCTTTGCTGGCTTGATGGGAATCTCATGAGCTGAAGGTCTGAAGGTCTTTGGCACCTGGGAGAGGGAGCAGCACCCTTCCCACGTGTGCATTTGCAGCCTCACCACAACCATTATTTCATTTTTCTCCCTCATTAAGAGCTGATCCTTTTGCAGGTGAGGAGAACTGAGCAGAAAAACCTGGATAAACCTCAGATTGGTGTTTTTCACTTGGCTACTCTGAGTTATTTTGGTTTCCTTGTCCCACCTCTGGCAGAGCTGGCACTGCAGTTCCAGGAGGGACTCACTGCTCCTGCTCAGCTGCCAAAAACTGAGCGCTCTCCTCCTCATCCTTGGTGTTAAAATCCTTCCTCAGCAGCTTGGGACCCACAGCTTGGCACAGCTGGCAGTGGAGGCTCAGGGAAGCATCACCCACCCCCTGCAGAGGCAAAGCAGGGCTCCAAAGTCTCCGTTGCTGAGTTTATTTTAAGGATAAGGTCTTGCTCTCCCTTGCAGAAAGCAGACGCAATGAGGACATCAACCAGCAGGGAGGAAGGGTTGTTTAGTGTGGAAACAGGAATAATGATATTAAAATGAGTGATGGAGAATTCAAACAGAATATTGGGGGAAATATCCACCACGGAGAATCACTGAGCTCTGCCAGTCCCCAATGGGGAAAACACTCCTGGCATGGTGACAGCATTGGCCTTGCTCTGCTCCAAAGATTGCCCCAAAGACAGAATTTTTGGTCAAGCCAAGAGTCATGAACCATCCCAGCCTGTGCCATTCCTGTTTTCAGGGCTGAGGAGACAAAGGGAATCTGAATCTCCTTCTCCTGCTCCCTCCCCTTAGAGAATTGCTGTTTTCTTTAGGGTGAACAGCTCCTGCCTTTCCCACCTGCAAACTCTGCAGTGCTTTCCAGCAAGAGCTGCCCCAGGAATAGAAACCAGGCAGATTCGTGCAGAAAGAATGACAGGATTAAGTTTTGTTTTATGTTTCCTTCCTCTCAGGTGCCCTCAATGCCAAGAAGAGATGCAGATCCAGAAGGAGCGGAATGTGACTCCACCATAAAGCAACAATAGGTTGGATTGAACCATTTTAGGAGCAAGAGTAAATTTACAAAGAAAAAATGAACCAATTTAAAATATAAATAGTTATAGCAGGAGCACATCCCAAGGAAGCAGATGGTACAGTCTGTTTCACTAATTAGTTTTCAGACCCAGTTGTAGAAATTAGAAGTGATAAACAGCGTTTCTCTTTCAGGATCCAAAAGTGTTTGAAACACTGGAACAGAGTTGAGTAACTGCAGGGCAATAATCACAGAGGCATCTGAAGTCACTATTTCAGCCCAGTGTGGTTTTTGTCTTTTCAAGTGAGTAGTGACAGGCCACATTCCTTCTTATGAGAGGGAAAATAGAATCAGGAAATCATGGAGTGGTTTGGGTTGGAAGGGAATGTAAAGGTCATCCATTTCCATCCCCTTGCCACGAACAGGGACACCTCCCACCAGACCAGGCTGCTCCAAGCCCTGTCCAGCCTGGCCTGGGACACTTCCAGGGATGGGGCAGCCACAGCTTCTCTGGGAATTCCATGCCACCTTCTCACCACCCTCAGAGGGAAGAATTCCTTCCCAATATCCCGTCTAACCCTGCCCTCTGGCAGTGGGAGCCCTTTGCCCCTGGTCCTGCCACTCCAGCTCCTGATGTGGAGTCAGTTAGAATTCATCTCATTCTGATTTTCAATTAGCATTTTTATTATCTGCTTATTTATTCCATTCCTTTGTCTCCACCACTGCCCAGGCTCTCTCAGGGATGCTGTCACACTGGACAGGCCGAAGCTTGAGAGATCCACAGGCATCCCCTCACCCCCAGACAGAGCCCAGCTCCTGATCCCCTCTACCTGCAACACATTCCCCTCTCTGATCAGCTCACAAGAATTAATCAATCTCCAGCTCCCGTTTTGTAGAGCAGACAAAACAAAATGTTGCTATTCCCATTTCTCTCTGGGCTCACAGATGGTCTGTGACTTCACAGGAGCATTAACAACCCCACCAGGCCCCCCCAACCATCCATTATTCAGGGAGGGGAAGCGAGAGGCAGGGTTTAAGCTCTCCTCAAATTCATGGCTGTGCCTGCAATAATGACTTTGCAAAGGCAAGAAGAAGCAGAATTGTTCAGAGCGATCTTCTCCCAGCCCAAATGCACAGAGATGGAATCACAGAATCATTAAAGTTGGAAAAAACCTCCAAGATCATCAACTCCAACCTTTGGAAATCTTCAAAATCTGCACAGTTTTAGTGCTTACCAAGAGAACTTTCTGCAGCCTTTCGAAAATTATCACAACAGCACTTTTGGGGGCAAAAATCTGCAGTTTGGCATGGAAAGAATTTGTTTCCTTTTGTGTGGCAGAAAGAATGGTCTGACATTAACAAAGAAAGGCATTCAGGGTAAGTCAGAAACAAAGAATGGGTTTCCTTCCTGGTGGACTGTGAAGCACTGCAGGGAAAGCAGCATTGCCATGAGGAGAAATGCTAAATCCAAAGATTCTCTGGGGAAATGGCACCTCCAGCTCCAGCATTCAACCATCCCCAGCCCCTCCTGGCTGCAAAACCTCCCAGCACAGCTCCCCACATCACAGCAGCCTCCCTGCTCAGGGCACCAGGGAGGAATGGCCTTGCATCCCTGGGAACCCAGGTGCTTCAGGCAATTTCTTCTATTTCAAGGAGAAGAGATTCTATGAGAAAAAAAAAAATACAGAAATCAATGATTCTCACTTGAAAAATGGTCACAAGTCATAAATCCCATTTTGCACCAGCACAGCTGGGCTCGGTCTCTGCTCCCTCCCACTCTCCCTGGTTACAGGAGTGTTGAGCTCCTTGATTTCAGACATATTTTGAGGAAGAGCAGCCCAGGCTGCTGCCAGCACACTGCACCCACCTTTGGTTGGGCTGAAGAATGGAAAAGCAGAGGGCTCAGGACTTCCACCTCCTCCCTCCAGAGCTGTGGGCAAGGGACTGTGGCAGCAGCCCAGCCCAGGGGGGCTCTGGCCCAGCCTGGGACTACTCCAGAGACAGAATCACAGGGTTGTGAAGGCTGGAAATGCCCTCCAGACACACCAAGTCCAACCTTTGACCAAACTGTGCCCTCCCAACCATGCTGTGAGGACTTTGGCCACAGCCTGTCCCCCATGGCCACAGCTCTCAGCCCAGCCACTCTGCATCCCCCCACTCAGAGACTCTGCAGCAGCATCCCCTGGCCGAGGAGCAGCAGCTGCCAAAATATTTCCCCAGCCCTTCCAGCAGGCATTCAGAGCCTTCCTGGCACAAATGCACACCTGGAGCCATTTCTGTGAAACCATTTCTTTTTAAACCCAGCAGGAGAGAACAGCTGTATTTTATAGGGTTTAGGCTTTATGGGGAGCAGTGAATTTATTTAACTGCGGCGTGGCAAGAGCACAGTTCTGCTTCTCCACTCCAAGGAAAGGCTGGAAAAGTGTCCGAATTTGCAGGGCAAATTCCCCAGTGCGTGGGCAGAGCTGGTGACATTACACACGTGCCCTTCTTTATTAAAAAGCCTACAGTAAATGGGGATTTAATTCCATCTGCTTCTCTCAGCCCCTTCCCTGGAATGCTCCTGTGCAGGTTGAGAGGCACAGCTTGGTTGTGGCACCCAGCCAGGGTGCTGGGCTTGCTCCAACACCGAGGGACCTGAAAGGACCCGAATGTCACGTCTTGAGTTAAAAACTTCAACACTGCAGCTCTGGAGCAATAAAAGAGCAGATGGAAGCAGGAGATCAAAGAGGTTGTGCTGCAGAGATCGGCTTCCAGGAGAAGTTACTCAGCACCTTTTGACTTGCAAAGCATCTCATTGTGGCAGGAGGGCTGGAACAGAATCCCAGAATCCCAGCACGGGTCAAGGCTTATGGGACCACAGAGGGTCACCTGCTCCAGCAGGGCCATCCCAGAGCACAGGGCACAGGATTGAGTCCAGAGGGCTCTGGAATATCCCAGTGAGGAGACCCCAGCCCCTCTCTGGGCTCTGTTCCAGTGCCCACAGGGAAGTTTCTTCCTCGTGTCCAGGTGGATCTCCCTGGGCTCAGGCCCTGCCCGTGGCTCTGGTGCCACTGCTGGGCCCCCTGAGCAGAGCCTGGGCCCTGCTCTGACCCTCCCTGCACCCAGGGACACCCAGGGACACCCAGGGACACCCAGGGACACCCAGGGACACCCAGGGACACCCAGGGCTGAGGGTCCCTCTCAGCTGGGGCTCCTCTCGAGGCTGAACAGCCCCAGCTCCCTCAGCCTTCCCTGGGCAGGGCGATGCTCCAGGCCCTTCCTCATCTCCACGGTGCTCCAGGAGCTCCCTGTCCCTGCTGTGCTGAGGATCCAGAGCTGGACACAGCTCCATGAGGGCAGCACTGGCCAGGAGCTGGGACACTGCAGCTGGGATTTGAGGTGATGGGGGATCATCCCCATGGATCTCAGTCCCGGCACCTGCTGATGTTCCTTCCCATTGCCTTCGGTCTTGCAGCAAATTCAGCTCCACCCCAAGGCCTCAGTGACCCCTCCAGCAGCAGAAAACACCCAAACCAAACCCCTGCCCCATCCCTGGAGAGGCCAGCAGGGCTATTTATAAAATACCTGATTGCATCTCTCTTTGTCCCCCCCTTCCCCATTACCTCATGTCTAGGGCTTGATTTCAATCACAGCCCTATTTTCACATACAGCCCCAGCTATTTTTAGGGCTAAGTAAGTAAATGGCTCATAAATAGCTTCTTGATTCCTACCAGTTCATGTTGCTCTTACATGTCCTACTTCTCTCCTCTGAAACTTTGGTCCCTCCCTGGTGACAACGTGTCAGAGGGAGCTGTGCCCTTAAGTGTTTTCTAACGAGGGAAGTCAGGGAGGGAGAGGAACCAGGTTCCTGTAATTGCCTCAGCAAAGAGCCCAACATGCACTCAGACACGAGGATTAGGGGGCCTGGGTGACAACTTAATTTCAGATTAGACCTGGTAGGAAAATTGATTTCTCTCCCTGCACTGCCCACATTCCAGCTCAGAACAAGCCACCCAAAGTTTTCACAAAGGATAAATTGATAGAGGGAAATTAATTTCAATTGACACAGCTTGGGTTTTCTTCAGCTAATCAAAGGCAGCCTCCTAATTAAAGCAGTGTGTAAACAGCAGAGGGAAAATGCAACTGCTGTCCTCTCCTGATGCTTCCCACCTGGATGGATTCACCACACTGCTCAGGCTGCAGGAGGAGGAGGTTCTGCTCCGTAAAATGGTGTGGAATGATCTGCTGCAGGGTCCTGAACTGATCTGCTGCCAGGTTCTGAAGGCAGAGCAGCACCAATAGGGGTGAGGAAGGAAGGAGCTGGGTGGTTCCTACTGGGCAGCCCCCAGAAATGTGACTCAAAGTGGCAAACCCAGCCTGGGTACCAGAAGTTGGGGCGAGGGTTGGCTGGGAATTGGAATATTTGACACTGCACAGGTTTCCAGCTGGGAAATAGGGACAAGCCCCCTTCCCTGCCCGATGTGTGGCACTCAAAAACAGTTCTGCCACTCCAGGCTGGACCATTTTAGCCCCTCAACGTTGAGCATCTCCCACAATGTCCATCCCAACCACCCAGCTGCAACAGCAAGTTTCTAACCCCATATCCAGAGTTCTGTGATCCCATTGCTTATTTTAGGTCAACCTTCTTTAAAGAAGCCCAGCCTGACCCCCAAAACAGGGTGAGAGCAGCCTCCCCTAACCCTGAGACCTTCAGGGGACTTAAAAAACTTCAAATACTGAAAAATACACCAAGCAGCAACCAGGCCAGGAGAAGAAACCTGTTAATAATGATGACAGAATTAAAGCTGCAGCACGATCTGCTGCTCGGTGCCACATGTTTGTTTGGAGTTAATCTTATTTGCTTTCTGAGGGTTTCTCAGGTTTTCAACAAGCAGAACATGAAAGCAGTGATGGGTTCAGCAGGTGCCTCGTTCCAGCAGGTGCCTCCTGCTCTGCCAGTGAGGTGCTCAAACCACAAGGATATTCTGTGCACACTCCCCAGCACAGGCTGTGCCCACCTTTTGCTGTGCTCCATCCCGTCCCAGCTCTGTTTGAGGGGGGCTGAGCCATCCCCACTGCAGCTCTCTGCTGGCCCAGCACTCCTCAGCTGCCCCAGGGCTCCCCCAAGTCCCAGTGACACCATTTCACAAGTTGTTCACAAAGGAGAAAAAGCCCCAAACAGCTCTGGGCCATGGAGTCTCCAAAAATACTTTTGGGCCTGCAGGAAGTACCAGCAGCTGCTGTTACATCTCATCTGAGCTCCTTGTCCCAGAAAAGGGTTATCAACAACTTTTCAGGTGACAATTTGATTTGTATATTTATTCTTAAATACAGAGAGCTCTCCTAGAGAGGTGCCAAGTGACATTTGAAGTGGCATCCTTCTTAAGCTGGGAAGGACTGCTCTATAGTTTGCAACTTACTGTAGAGGTTTGCTTGTCAGGGAAGGCTACAAACCTATTTTAATTAAAAGTGGAGCTGGGGACTGGCAGCTGAACTGAACTGCTTTGAAAAGAAGTGCTGAGAAGAGTCTGGAATGAGTTTTAAGTTTCTAAAATAGCCCCATGTTTTATATCAAAGGGAAGAAGGAACATCCCTCAATGGCATTTTCCAGTCACTGCAGGACAATGGACTGAAAGCTGAAGGCTCAGAATAATTCCACTTGGAATTAACCCTCCTGTGGGATGTTTGTTTTATCAGCCAGATGCCCAAGGCTCCCTACACAAGCACAAATCCCCTTCCTCCCCTCAGCCATCAGAACCATGGGGCAGGGAGAGGGAGAAGAAAAGGGGTTTGATTTGATGCACTTAAAGTGAACTTGGCATTTTAAGGAACAGCTGCACTTTTCCATGGACAAGGAGTTGAAAGTGAAGCCCTGGGCTTCCCTGCACAGCATCCTAAGGGGAAAGGGAGGAATGTCATCTATTGCTGTCCTTGGCTGACCTCAAAACCAGGGCTGTGGGCCACCAGTGACTCTGTGCCTGTCACAGTTTGGCCACAGCTGCTCCTACAAAAACATCTTGCACCAGCTCTCCAAGCACCACCTAATTGAAACATAAAAACACACTCCAGATTTTTTATAGCATATACAAATACTGCTTCTCCTCCTGGAACATTTGAACGTTCAGGAGGAGAGCGTGGATCAATAATTCTTCTATTAGATAATTGAAACCTGCCTCTTGATTTACACTAATGCACTTGTTAAGCAAAAAGTGATGGGGCTGTGGGCAGGCCCACAGTGCTGGAGCTGGGCTTTGATTCATGGGCTGGGAGCAAGTGAGGGGCTGGCCCAGCTCAGCTCAGCCAAGCCCAGCTTTGCTTTTTAGAGGGCTTTACCCACCCAATATCTGCCTGGGCAGCTGGAGCCATCAGGGCTCCTTGGGGCAATAAGCTCTGACTCCTGGATTTAAGGGGTCATTCCCTCTACTTAAATAAAAAGCATTTTTAAACCTCTGCCAGTGACCAAAGAGCCCAAAGGAGGCTCCTCCAGGCAGCCCTGGTGCTGATTCCTCTTTCACAGCCCCCGCTGACCTTTCACAGCCCCAGGACAAGGCAGGTGCCACATTCAGCTCTGCAGCCCAGGAACCCCTTCCCCAGCTCCTCACCCCAAATCCAGGAGTGGGTGCTCTGTGCAGTTGTTCCTTAAATGCCAAGTTCACTTTAAGTGTATCAAATAAAACCACTTTTCTTCTCCCTCTCCCTGCCCCATGGTTCTGATGGCTGAGGGGAGGAAGGGGATTTGGGCTTGTGTAGGGAGCCTTGGGCATCTGGCTGATAAAACAACAGCCTTGGGAAGTCCTTCCACTGACACACCCCAGGCCGTGCCAAGGCCCAGCACCGAGCCAAGCCTTGGTTCAGCAGAGATAAACACTTTGGCACTGCCTGGAGGGAGGTGGGGATGCCGGGATCACCACGGGACACTGCAGCAGCTCAGCCCTGGCTCGGGGCTCGCTCCAGGCACAGCTCTTGGTGCAGTTCTCATTGACTGCATCACTGCTGGCTCAAACTCCCTGAAAAGTTCAGCTCAATTGTACTTTGTGGAAAGTTAAGCCATAATCAATGCATGAGCAGGCAGCCTGGTTCTGCTCCAGCACAAGCACGATTAATTCCCATCGGATGGGAAGCAGCAGGATCTGTCTTGCACTCATTAGCGCGTTACTCAGCTCCTCAAGGAGCAAACACTTCATGTGCCATTTTTGGTCAGAACTGCCTGATCAGTCATCCCCAGTGCCTCGGGGGAAGTCATGAATGTAGGACTTGCTCACTAGAAGGGGTGGTTGGAAACCTGATGCTCCAAGGTCTGCCCACAACAGGAAACAAAACCTGCCAGAAGGGTTCACCTCGAGCTGGCTCATGAATCACCTGCAGCAGGAAAGGACCTTCAAAGGCTGTGCCCAGAGGCGCTGGCAAGCACAGCTACACAAACAAGGTTGTGAAGAGCAGCTCCAAAAAGCCACCTGAGCTGTGTGGCTTCGACCCAGTCTTGCCTTTGCCTTGTTTACCCAGCAGCTTGTCTGCAATCAGAGTGGATAACGGAGGAAATCCTTTCAATTACACTTGCTGGGCAGAGGAATGGTGACCTGTGGAGCACAGCTCCCCCCCTGCCTGCCAGCACAGCCTCCAGCTCCTCCAGAGGGTCCCACCACCCTGCATTCACTGGGGGACAACGGGAGGACAATGCCATTATTTTACTGCCCTCTGATAACAACGTGCAAACGCGCTCAAGCATTAAGGTGAAGCTGCCAGGCAGCCATGGGAGGTCTAATTAATCCCTTGCTTATTAAAGCCTCTGGCATCTTAAAGAAATGCTGACAGCATTCCTCGAGCTGTTATTCCATAAGTGGGAGTCCTTCCCCAGCCCCTCCTCACAGCTTACCCAGGGCCTGACTTGTGAGATGTGGGCTTTTAATTAAAGCAAGGTGGGTTTGGGATAGGTGGCAGGAATGTCACCAGCTCAGGGTCCACCCATTCCACCTGAGGGGAAGGATTCAAATATGGACCCCTCAGATTATTTGGCCTGGGTTGGTTACAAGGCTTTTCAGTATTTCATATTTTCTTCCCTTCCTTCTCTTTCTGAAAGAGGAAAGGAGGAGGAGTCACATTTTTCCCCTTTGTAGGACCCCAGTGCTCCCCTCCCACTCCCACCCAGGCAGAAGATAACCCAGGGATGTTTTCAGATCTCCTCCCACTCCCCTGCTCATCCAGCAGCAGCTGAAGAAGCACCCACGTGCTCACAGCTCAGGACAAGAAGGTGCAAGGAAATACCCGAAGGAAAGTTGGATAAATGGAACCAGTGGAGAGTCTGTGCTGGGCTCCCATCACAGCACCCAAACCCTCCCAGCACAGCAGGCACCAGCGATTGCACCAGACTGGAGAGTTTCCAGCTGATGCCAAAGCCCAGCTGGACACAGTTATCTCAGCCTAAGCCTAATTGTGCACAAAAAAAATAAATCTGAAAAGCAAAAATCTGCATGTGCTTCAGTGACCAACTACTGTGAGCAGACAGGGCTGGGGATCTCTTCACGTTCTTTGCTCCAGCAACTGCACATAAATGCATCAACATCTCCTCAAGAACAGAGCAGAAGTCAGGACAAGTCCCTGCAGCTGCAGAAAGATGTGGGAAGGTCCCAGCAGACTGTGCAGGCTTTGTGTCTCAGCAAGGAATGAGAGAGGTTATAGTGACAATTAAAAACACAGAGCTGCACTTGCCTTCAGCAAGGCACAGATCCTGGAGTTAAACAGAGGTATTTTAATGAGGAACCCGTGTTCAGCGAGGTCTGGGCAGCACACAAACACTGCTGATAAGAGCTGAGAACACTGAGGATCCCAGGATGGTTTGGGTTGGGAGTGTGAAGATCATCCTGTTCCACCCCCTGCTTTGGGCCAAGGACACCTTCCTCTATCCCAGACTGTTCTAAGCCCCGTCCAACCTGGCTCTGGACACTTCCAGGGGTGGGGGTTCAGTCACTGGCATGGTCAGCCCCAGCCTTCCTGGGAGCCCCCTGAGCCAGTGCCCTGCCAGCAGCTGACACCAAAGTCCTTTCCCCCTAATGAGGATTCAGTATTAATTGTTGCTGGTCTCAGTCAGGGCCAGCAGTGGATCAGCTGAGCTGGAAGGTGTTGATGTGTTGCTCTGGAGTGATCTGGCACTGAAGGGTCTGACAGGGTGGCACCAAACCCCTGGTGACAAACTCTCCCCCTGTGCAGGTCACCTGGGGTGGCAGTGCAGCTCTGGGCTTCAAAGGGGCACAGGGACACCAGAGAGGCTGCAGAAGGGGCTTTGTGCCAGGCACGGGGCTCCAGAGCCTGCTCTGCTCTCCCTGAGCCCCCACCCACATGAGGAGTTCATAAAAACACCCCCAGGCCTTGCAGACACAATCTGGTCTCCCTTTTTTTTGGCCATCCCAGGAGTATCCCTTCCCTGTCACTCTGCTGGAGCGGCTTCTGAAGTGATACTTACAGGAGTTATTCATAAAGTGAACAAGGGGTTTCAGAGCCCAACATGAAATTGCTTTTATCCACTGCACAAAATGACAAATCAGGCAGCAGTGCTGATGACTCCCTGGGAAAATCCACCTCCAGGAAGGCTCCATGAAGTTTCCTAATGCAGTCAGGGAAAGCTGCTGGGAAGGAGGGAGGCGAGACAGGGGTCAGGGAGAGCTGCCTGGTCTCAAACACGCTCCAGAGCAAGTGTTCTCAGCTTGTTTGCTAATCTCTTGTGACTGATCGCTGAAGCAAATCCTCCTTCCTGGACAGAGAAGGGAAGAAAAAACCTGAAAAAGGGCAACACTTCAACAATAAATAGAATGTCAATTTAACATGAGAGCATTCACCTGCTCAACCAGCTCGAGGATGAGCCATCGATTCTCCCACCTGAGCCTGGACTCAGCCCTGGTTGCTGTGACAAAGTGTCTGAAACCCCAGCACGCAGAGAGCAGCTCTCACAATGAGGTCACGGTGCATCTCCTCTTAGCTAATTGTTTCTTTTCATTTAGATAAATAAATAACCACTGTCACTGTGGCCTGCAAATGGATTTGATGAGAAAAATCTCTGGGACGAGTTAATTCACGGAGCAGATCCCAAGGCTCTGTCCCTGCCCCACTGTGTCTGGCTGAGCAAAGGCAGCTCAGACCACCTGGACATTTTACAGCTCCCCAGAGCCCCCAGTACCTGTGGGAGGAGTGTAACTCCTCAGATTTTTGTTGAAAGCCAGAACTCAGGACTTTCTTTAAAGGAGGTCCCTTGCACAAATGGAGGCTCTGTCCATCCAGCCTTGGGCAGGGACCCCATCCAGCCTCGGCCAGTTTGCCCAGAGGTGGGGCTGGGGTTCCCTGCTCCTTCTCCTACCTCCAGCTGAGCAGAAGCTCATCCATGTTGGAGCGTGGGCTTTCAGAGCTTCCCCAGGAGAGACTGACAGAGCTTCACTGAAAGGAAGTGCCAGGCTGCAGACAGAACCTTGCTGGAGCTTTCAGTAGATTGATGCCAGGCTCTGCTCTGCTCTGTTGGGCACCTTCATTCTGGGCCATCAAGCACTTTGGGACAACACCGTCCCTCTGCATGTGCCTGCAGCAACACCCCCAGCCCCTGTCACCCGCCTGGGGGTGGTGAGCTGAGCAGACAGATGCACACATGGATTTAAATTGTAGCTCCTGGGCGAGTTCCAAAACACAGGTGGTGATTTCTGGACACTGGATATGTTATCTGCTGAAAAGCAAAAATTACAGTGATCAACCAGAAAGGAGCATTATCTTCCTTCCATCATTCCCCCTCTGGAAACCCTCAACAGGTCAGCTGCTTCCGAGCCCGCCCCGATCAATCACTGCAAACACTAAAAGCAGGGAGATGTCCTCCTTCCAGCCATTTGTCAAGTGGAACCTGGCAGGTTTTAGTCCTTTTATTAGTTCTGCTTGTGAGAGAAATTCACTTGAAGCCAATGCTTAATGCAGTGAGGATAGAGTACATATTTCTGTGGGAGAGAGAGCTGTTACCCAGCTGAGTGCAGGGGTGGGAAGGGGATTCACAAAGCCCTGGGCTGAAGAGAGAGGAAGAGAAAAGAAGGGAAAAGTGTCCCTTGCCTCGACCTGCTGTCCTGGACATACATTCCTTTATGCTGCACTTCAGCCTCTGCCTGAAATGTATTACAAGTGGGGGAGATAAAAAGTAGGTGTGTGGTGGTGGAAGGAAACAGAGCGAGCCCAGCACAGGCTCTGTGAGCTGCACCTGCTGATTCATCCAGGAGAAATCCAGGATGGAGAGAGAGGACACAGAAGTGCAGCAGGGATGGTGCCACAGGCATCCCAGCAGCTTTTCATCTGTCCAAGTCCCCACAGACTGCCTGGCACGGATCATTAAAGCTGGAAAAGACTTCAGGATCATCAAGCCCAACCTCTGCCCGAATACCCCGTGGCCACTAAACCACATCATGAAGTGCCACATCCCTGTGTCCCTCCAATGTGGCTTTTCCCAGTGTTACACACAGCCCCAGAGCAGGATCAGCTGTACCTAAACCCCCTCTAATATTCTTTAAGCCTGGAGAACTCAGGCACAAAGGGATTAAGAGAAACTGCCCAGAGACCACACAGAGGAGAGCGTGTCAAATTTGGGAATGGAACTTTTATCTCCTAAAAACCTCTCTGGATCAGTGCTCAGTGGTTTACATCAAACCTTTTCCTGCACAGCAGCTGCTGGAGGGGTTTGGGCTTTCCCCTCCCAGGCATTTACACCGTGCCCGGCACTGCTGCTGCAAACCCAGCGCTTTTATAACCTCAAATTGAGCAGTGCTGGGAGAACGGTGGGAGAGGAGGGACACAAACGGGACACGCCTGGGACTGCTCTCTGCTCCCTCCTTGCTCGCAGCTCTCATTATTCTCCAGCAAGGGCAGCCGTGTTCTCCTCTCTCTCGCTTGTCAGCACGGGCTGACATTTGAGCTGTGCTGATGAGACCTACCAGGGTGCGACACATGTTTGTGGTCGCTTTGGGCCACCGGCTGCCAAGCCCTTTAACTGCTCCTTTTTGATTTTCCTGCCCAGCCGAGCTCTGCGCTTCCCTGGCAGCTGGAGCTGCGCTGCCTCCCGGGGATTTGGGCAGGAGCAGGGGCTGCTCTCACCTCAGCCAGGCTGTGCTCCGGGAAGGGAAGGGGCTGCTGCTTTGTCTGGGGGTGCAGGGATGCTGGCTGCACTCAGGGGTGGCTGTGCCCTGCTGCACACTCAGTTTTTGGGGTGGTTCTGTCCCAGTGGTTCCATCTCCAATCCGGATTAGTGCCAGGCACGGATCTGGCCCCAAAAATCCCTTTCTGACCTAAGGCAGTGAGAACATTGTCAGGATAAGCTCCATCAGAAGCTGTGATCGTGGTGCCACTCTTCGGCACAATGTCACTCTCCCACTGGTCCCAGCGGGGCTTTCCCAGTGGGAAACTGGCCAGTCCCCTGGGGCTGGCTGGGCAGGGAGAGCACTCTGCACGGGGACAAGGCTGCAGACCCCATCCCCTGGCTCTGGTGCAGCACTTGGACAGTGTTTGACATCAAACTCTGTCTGAGCTGCCATCAGTCACCAAATTCACAGTGCCTGAGTGAGCCACACGTCACACCCCGGACCCTGTCACATCCCTGATCCTGTCACATCCCAGATCCTGTCCCATTCTGGATCCTGTCACATCCCGGACCCTGTCACATCCCAGACCCTGTCACATCCCAGATCCTGTCACATTCTGGATCCTGTCACATCCCAGACCCTGTCACATCCCTGATCCTGTCACATTCTGGATCCTGTCACATCCCGGACCCTGTCACATCCCTGATCCTGCCACATCCCAGATCCTGTCACATCCCAGATCCTGTCACATCCCTGATCCTGCCACATCCCAGATCCTGTCACATCCCAGATCCTGTCACATCCCAGACCCTGTCACATCCCAGATCCTGTCCCATCCCAGATCCTGTCCCATTCTGGATCCTGTCACATCCCTGATCCTGTCACATCCCGGACCCTGTCACATCCCAGATCCTGTCACATCCCAGATCCTGTCACATCCCAGACCCTGTCACATCCCAGATCCTGTCACACCCCAGACCCTGTCACATCCCTGATCCTGTCACATCCCTGATCCTGTCACATCCCTGATCCTGTCACGTCCCTGATCCTGTCACATTCTGGATCCTGTCACATCCCTGATCCTGTCACATCCCAGATCCTGTCACATCCCAGATCCTGTCACATTCTGGATCCTGTCACCTTCTGGACCCTGTCACATCCCTGATCCTGTCACATTCTGGATCCTGTCACATCCCTGATCCTGTCACATCCCTGATCCTGTCACATCCCAGATCCTGTCACGTCCCTGATCCTGTCACATCCCTGATCCTGTCACATCCCAGACCCTGTCACATCCCAGATCAGTGGATGGGGGAGCCATGGTGCTGTTGCCCTAACAGGGGTTTGCAGCCACAAACACTTCAGGCCTGGCTTGATTCTGCTTTGCACCTTCCCTGACAATTTATATCAGTTCATAAATGAGAAATAAAGTAGAAATGCTCACTTCCCTTTCATGGACAGGTTTCATATTCATTTTGCAAGACCAAAAATGACAACCCAAGATGTGAGATGAAGGAGGCTTTAAGGGAGACATCCCAGATCGTTTAACCCAGTGGAAGTGTGACCAGGTGCCACCTGTTTTGAAGGAAGTCCCATACCTTGTGACCCAAGAGAGAGAGGAACATCCAAATGAAAAAGATAAACCCACAGCATCTCCAGACCTCTTCCTTATGCTCATCCTGCTCTGATACTCCCAGAAAAGGCACATAAACATAGCAGTAAAATCCACTGTGCCCTGTGTGAACACTGATGTGTGTCACAGATCGAGGACAGCTTGTTTTTCCCAGTACAAAGCACTACTCAGAGCTGTGAACGATTTCTGAACTGGAGGTGTTCTAATTAGTGAGGAACATTTAGGTCAATTACAACACCGTGCTGGCCTCTACAATTACTGTTATTAATTGTATTTGATTACACATTTGCAACTATTAAGTACAGTATCTCTCGAGTACCTGTGTGGGGTTTGAACTCAGCAGAAAACAGGGAAAAGTATTTAACACAGAGAAATGGCCAGGTAATGGCAGGCTAAATCCACCCCAGCCCCATGCATCATTTATCTCCTCTCTGCGTGTGCCTGGTTGATCCAGCACGTGAGAGACTCAAAGGATTTGTTTTCCTTCATCCTCTTTTCTCTCTGGACCAAAGCCCTCTTTCCTCAGCTGTCCTGAACATGCTGAGGCTGCTCCACTGCCCGGACACGTGGGCAGCACCTCACAAGGGCAGGACAGGTGATTTATCTCTCACACCGATGCCCAGAGCAGGAAAATGCTGCTTTGTGGAGGTTCTGGCCCAGCTTTCCCATAGCTACAAAGGCTCTTGCATTCCCTCCCCCACAGCCAGGACTTTACACTACTTAAAACAGAAATTCACTTTGAAGAAGTGTTTCTGTGTCCTACGATGTTAAACTGCTAATGGGAAAGGAAATGTATTCATGATTCACTGTATAAAAGCAGCCTTGGAGGAATGCAGATTGTATTTTCCCTCTGCAAACATTTGATCATCCCAATAAAAGAGCAGCCCCACCTTTCCCACCAGCTCCGTAAATCACAGGGAATGGAAACAAGAGGTTTATGGTTGTCAGGACGGTCGTTACCGGGGGGTTTTATGGGTTCTGGAGAGAGGGGGGAGCCTGTTTATGGGCACGAGGTGCCTCCTGAAGGACTGCGGGACTCTCTCGAAGTCATCCTGCTGCTCCAGTCCCTGGTTTCATATGGAAATGATCCTCCTGGTTCAGGCAGCCCCTCGGCTGTGATCGCATTCCCGGAGCTCCGGGCTCGCCTTCCCAGGCAGCCCCACACAGGCAGGGAGTGAGCAGAGCCTTGGGGGTCCCGCTGGTTTTCCAGCCCTCCTGCAAATCCCTGCTCCGGGATCTCGTGGCCTGGGGGTGCTGAAGCACCCACACACCTGAGCCCCTTCAGGGTACAGCTCTGAGCTGCTTCTGTTACCATTAATTAATTCCATTGATTGGGGTTTGAGCTTACAGCAAGGATCAGGGCCATGTTCCACAGCTGGAATAGAAGGCAGCAGCTTCAGTCCAGGGGTGGTTTTATCACCATGTCCCATTCCCTGAGGAGCTGGACACTCACCTGCCACATGCTCTGTATCCCCAGGAACCATCAAATGTCCTGAATTGGAAGGGACTCACCAGGATCCTCGAATTGCAGCTCTTGGGACCAGCAGAACTTGGGACTTAATTCCTGGGGCCACTCTCAAGGCTGCCTGAGACACCAAGCACCCTTTGGAAGGAGATCACCTCTTCCCCTGCAGCTTCAGAGGGAGCTGGCAGTGCCCACCCCTGGCTTTCCCATGCCCTGAAATGTGCTGCACCCATTTGTACCTGCAGCTCACTCTTGGCTTCCAAACCTCCAAGGAGACCCCGTCTGCTGCCTGGGCTATAAATAGGGCCAGCCCGTGCTGAGCCACAACGTGTGGCAGGAATTTGGGTGATGATTTAAGGTCTGAACGCTCCTCCCAAAGCCTGGTGACCCCGAGTGGCGCTGCCACAGCCAGGAGCCCATGGGACAGCACCTCAGGGACCTGTCCCACTGCACCCCTGGGCTCACACTGCCCCCTCCACCATCCCTCCCCTCCATCCCTCTGGCTGTAGGAGCTCTTTATTCCTCTACCAGAACATCTTTCCCCCTTTCTCCCCAGGATTTCACCCTCTGGAATGACTCTGTACAGTGAAATATCCGTATTGTAACCCTTGGAAATGGTTTCATTTTATTGGAATCTCCTGCCTGTTTTATGGCCAGCTCTGCAGATGAGCTGACAATAAAAGAGGAGGAAGAGGAGCGTTTGAGAGGGGCTGAGCAGCTCCAACCTCTGCCAGCTCAGTGCTTCCCAAGGAAGCACCCAGCATCTGGCAGGATTGAGGGTTTACATATTTTTTTAAAACCCTCCCCCTGTTTTTTTTTAACCATAAAAATTCAGTTTAACAGGGGAGTGAGGGTGCAGGGGTGCTCAGGGCAGGACGTGCTAATGAGCTGAGCCTCGTGCTGCAGGAGCAGCCTCCCTGTCCTCCTCACCTCCTGCCTTTTTTGTCTTTTAATACTTAGCCTTTTCTGAAAATAGTCCCAGTTCTTAGTCCTTATAACGTGGTCTTCATAAAAAGTAGTTCTTAAAGATCTCTAAAAGCTTTGCTTTAGATTTAATGAGCTGGACAAAGTGGCCATGCCAGGAAATGGGAGAAGAAACCCCCAGCTCCTGGTGCAGGGCTGACCTCAGAGATGAATACAAACATTCCCCACAGGGTAATGCCAAAGGCAGCTGCTGCCATAAAATAATGAAGATAATAAAGCAGGCACCCATTTAGCACCTTTTCCCCAGTAGCTGCTCTCCATCTTCCACCAGGGAGGGAAGGAATGACAGATGGAAGTCAAACTGACCCATGGGAGCAGTGAAAAATGTTCCACACCAGGCTGTGTGAGGAGCTCCTGCCTTGGCTCAGGGACAGCAGCTTTGCATCAGGAGCCTGAAATTTGGGTTCCAATCCCACAACTGCTTCTGAAAGCAGGTGCAGGTGTTGGGTTCTCTGCCCAGTTCCTCACTGGTGTGGCGTGCCAGGCTTGTTCCTGCCCCACCAGAGCCAGGATGGAGAGCCAGGACAGGACCTGACCCAACCTCCTGGGCTATTCCTGAGCTCAGTTTAACAGCACTGCCCCTTTTTGTAGTGTCTGTGCATCCTTGTGAGTCACAGATCTGGAGAGGGGGTGCTGAGCAGGCCTGTGAGGGACTCAGGCTCGTGGAAACAAATGGCTTCAGAATGAAGACTGTGAAAAGATTAATCTCTTTAAACTTATCAGGAAGAAATTCAAAAGGTAATTTGAATATAGTGCACAACCACTTTCACAGGAGGAAACTATCAGATACTGAGGGCTCTTTAATTTGGCAGAGATGAGCACAGAGAGAATCTCTTAGTGGAAATTAAAGGCAGGCAAATTTGAACTCAAAATAATGTGTAGGGTTTTTTTTCAACGGGGTAGTGAATCACTGAATGGGAGCGTGGACTTGCTGTCAGCTGGGTTTGGGTCTCTTTGCAAGACACTTCTTGGAGGGAGAAACTCAGAGAAATCAGCTCAGGGATCTCCAGAGCAGTGGGGATGATTTTACCCTCTGTGTGAGGGGCTTTGGACCCCCCTGGGTTTGTGTGGGGCAGATGAGGAGATGTTCATGCACTGATTTGTGTTCTCAGAGCTGATGGACACCAAGGGCAGCTGAGGAGCAGAGCCAAGGAATCCCCAGGAAAGGAAAATCAATGGGGAGAGGGAGCCCCAGCAGCCACCCCAGCACCGAGCACAAACCCCAGCAGTGCTGGGCTGCACCATCCCAGCGGTCCTGGGGTGCTCCTGCTTGGCAGGATCTCACTCAGGAACAGAGGCACTTTAGAACTGATTATTTCCCTCCACAGCAAATTAGCAACAGAGTTTGGATGTTCATTGACAGGAAAATCTTCACATCCTGGGTGGCTTCCCCCTGAATCCAGATATCACATCATTTATTTAACTTAGAGAGTAAAGTAATTAATACCAGGGAGTTCTGACTGCTTGGCAGGATATGCTGTTACAGCTAACAAATTTTATGTCTTTAGGCTTCACAGCAGAACTTGATTTAATTTGTCCCAAGGTTAAGAAAGACAGGGAGGAAATTTGATGGTTCCAGATCACAAGTTCACTACAATTTATCACCTTCACCACGTGGTGTGGACAGACACCACTTCCAGGTGGAGATGGCAGAAGTTTACTCAATCATCTTTGCTTTAATCCTGCCTTCATCCATTATCTGCCACCATATGTCCCAAATATTCCGTGTCTCCCTGGGAGCTGCCTCCAGCCATCCCCATCCCCAGCCTGCCTTTCACACCCTTGGCAAGAGGATCCCCAAAATGCTGGGATTATCTAATTAAGGATAACACAACTCCAAGGAAAGGCAGGGAAGCATCTTAACTCGACTTTCCCCTAAAAGTTCTGTTTCAATGGCATTTTAAAGAGTCAGGAATTTCAACAAAATGCTCTGAATTGTGGAGCTGTTTTTAATTTTGGTGAGAGAAGAGAAAGTGTTGCACAGGGGCTGTTTCTTAGTCATGTCCAGGTTGCTGGATTAATTTCTATGGCTGGATTTCCTTACTTAAATAACAGAAAAATGGAATAATTCCTCCATTTCATTATAAACTGATGTTTTCTACAGAGGAAATCCAGGCATAGAAAGGAGCTGCCCCAGTACCCAGGGCCAGCTTTGCAGAGTGCCAAATGTTCAACCTCCCCACAGAATTCTCTTTAGGACCCACCCAGTGCACTTCCCTCCCTCAGCAGGGAATTTGGGAGCAATGAGGCTTTTAGAGCCTCCAGACCTGGTGGCCTTGGCCAGAATCTCCTGGAGCAAAGGGAAGGGAGGCAGAGTTTCCCTCTCAGAGCTGAACACCTGGCCAGGAGGTCACGCTCAATTTGCAGAGCAGGGGCCACAACATCCCAACAGCTTCTGAGGGGCCGTGCACGGGGCTGCAGCTCGTGAGCAGCATTAGCCAGCAATTATGTACCAAAAGAGCTCCCAGATGTGCAGTGAATGTGATAACAAAATGTCCCAGTTTATGGCATTTTCTCCCTCCCTCTCGCTCTCCCTCTCTCTTCTGTCATTGTCCTTTAGAAAGTGAACATGAGGAATAAAGCTCTATTTTTAGAAACTAGTCCAGGTCCTAAAAAGCTGGAAAATTAAGTGCAGAGATTTCCATGGCATAAGGAAATCACACACCAGGCCAACTCAAGCCTCCCTGTTGGGGACTCTCAGTGGGGCCAGGGCTGCTCCCACTGAAGCAGCACCGAGGTGAAACCCAGGGATGTCAACAGGGTGGGAAGGCAGAACTTCCCCAGGTTCTTCCATGGGGAGAGGTTCCTCTCCCTGCACGCTGAGAACTGAATTTGACTCTTCCTTGTCCATGTGACAAATGCTTCAAGCAGCAAAGTCACATTGTCAGGGCTTCAGAGCATCTCAAAGGGAACAAACCACTTCCTTAGGAGCCCTTCCTAAAGGTTAATCTGATTTTGAGGGCTGGGTTCTGTGCTGGGTTTGCACTGTGGTTCTCCAAACAGCTCCATACACGAATCTCTGGGTCAGACATGGCATTTGTCAGTGTTCCAGCAGAAAGAAGAACAAGAAGAAACTTGTTGGGCAAGAAAACAAGAGGGAAGAAATGTTATATTTATGGCAAAGTCGTGTGAAGTTGTTTTGGATTAGAGTGATCACAAATTCTAATGGAAAATCCAGATGAATGTCTTTAAAACCACGTCTTCTCAGACACAGGGCTTTGCTCCTGACACTCTGCTTTCCCCTGGAAAACTGTCTGGGAGTCACTTGGAGCACAATTAAATGACCATCAGCCCTCTCCCAACCAGACAACTCCAGACTTTCCAACAGAAGAACAAACATCCCACCAGGAAGAGCTGCCCTGGAGCCCCCAGGGCAGTGTCCAGGGGCTGGCTCGAGTTCCTGCTGCCCTGCTCAGGCAGCTCCTTACATGATTGACCTTACAGATGACACAAGATTATTATTGCTGATTGTTTCCAATGACTTCCTTTGGGAGCACCTGGTGGGTGAGATCTGAGAGCCCACCAGGGCCACTGCAGGCCCTTGTGAAACAGCAGCCCTTGGGTGAGGTGGCTCTTTTGGGCCACAGTGGGACCATTTCCTGGCTCTCATTAATTCTCATTAATCTGTGGGTCAGATTGTCCAGCAGGAGCCTCTGTGCCATCTTCTCCACGCACAGGAACCTGCCACAAATCCTTGGCAATATTTCTCCATCACAGCCCAAGGCTGGCACTTGTTGTGGCTGCTTGTGCTGTTCCCCAGCACCTCCTACACAAACCACCTCACTGCTGCTTTGCACTTTTTATCTCACTTAGTTCTTGTCTCTCATAATATTTAGAGGCTCTTTGGGATACAAATAGTATTGATTTGTATGTACAACCACCTAGAACAAGGAGGGCTCGGGTCCTCAGCCCAAATAATAAATAATAGTTAATATAGTTCAGACATGACCAGCCAGTTTCTACCTAAAAATGTCAATAAAGCAGGGCCATATTGATGCAAAGAGACATAAAATGTGAACTCCTTCAATACAGGCACTTATTTGTCTCCGTTTGCGAGGCCAGGAAGGAAAGAGCTGTTAGCAGTGAATAGTATTTTATTAGCATCATAAACCCCAAGAGCAAAGTTTGTGTCACAGAGAACTGCACATGCATTTGAAGGCTTAATTTATGTTCCTGACATTTTTTTTTTTTTTTACCTTCTCTCTTTTTTTTTTTTTCCCAAACAGGGGCATAATTTAAAACAAAGCCTGGTAGAGTCTGAAAACACCTTTGGGTGAAGGGGATGTTGTGCAAAACCAAACCTACACCCTACAGAAATGCTGTCAGAGAGAGCTCAGTGGAATTAGGTGCCTCGGGAATCCCCTGCCCTTTCCACCAGGCTCAGGAATCCCATGTGCTGGGCCCTTTGCTGTTCAGCCACAGCACAAATGGGGTTTGCTGCCACAGGGATTTGACTTTTTAGGGCAGCAGAACATGGAAGAGCTTCAGGATGTGATTTGCAGAACCCCACAAAGGTTGCTGCTGTATTTCTTCCAGGCACAGTGAGTCAAACCATTTGCACAACCACCAAACTGGGTTGAAATAAAACCAGCAGGGTCACCAGTTCCTATCTGTCCTTCTGAAGGAAAAAAGAGCAATTTCATTGTCCTGGAATGGTTGCAGGAAAAGGAAATGAGAAAGGATCATTTTACTTGTCTTCCACCTTGAGACTGCAGATATTGCTCCATATAAAACCACACTATAGAACAGTATCTTTCTCCTTCCCCCTCTTTTAGCAATTTCAACTTTTTATTTTCCCCCCTCTTTTCTTTCACAGCTTTTAACCTTGCCCAGCTGTCCCTCTTAAATAATAATTAACTCCCTGGTTCAGCCAGGGAAGTGCTTTAAGGCTCCAGCAATTTTATTCTCTGTGTGATGCTGCGGGAGAGGATGGGAGGGAAAAATGAAATCAGGAGCTCCTCAAGAGTCACCCCTCTAGAAAAACCATTCCATGCCTGTCCCTGGTGAAGGGATTCTGCCAGATCCCAGAGGAACCATCAGAGTGCTCAGCAATTAACAGGGAGAGAGGAGCAAGAAGGAAATACATGAGCAGGCAACGCTGTTGACTGCACCCTCCACAATGTTCTCTCCCAACAGAGCCACGTCTTGAGTTGTGATTCCACACCAAAATGGTGCCTGGCACTGGGTGACCCAGGAAAATGAGGAGTGATGAGTTGTCTCCCTCGTGGGAGCTGAACACAGCCCTGAGCAATTTGGGGCTGCTCTACAGCACGACATGAGTGGAAAAACCCAACCACGATGAGTGGGAGAGCACTTCCTTTAATTACAAACTGGACCAAACAAATTATAAATTCAATTACAGCACCACTCGCCAACAAGGAGCTCGAAACACTCAGGCTCTGAGTTCCATGAACTAACTGTAGGAGAGGACAGGATTTGTGGGGAGCCATCCTGTGCCCTCGTTGTAAGGAAAATGTTGGGGTCTGAAGTGAGGCAGAGTGTGCTGGGTACAGTCTGAGATGCTCCCTGACAACCACAGAAGCAGCAAGTGCTCACTCAGAGCATTTTTCTCCTGCAGAATTGCTCACTCAGATACCTGGGGTTTGGACAAGGGAGACCTGCTCTGCTGTAGAAGCATCTCCGTGGTTACAGCGGTACTGACAGCAAACAAAAGAGCCTCACCTCCAACCGCCCGGGGGCTGCAGCGCGTTGCAGGCACCGCAGCCCCAGGGGCTCTGCCCAGCCACACGGAGCACACCCCCGGGCGAGAAAGGATGCACACCCCTGGGCGAGAAAGGATGCACACCCCTGGGTGAGAAAGGATGCACACCCCTGGGTGAGAAAGGATGNGGACTGAGAGGCAGCTCAGAGTTTTCTCAGAACCCACCTGCTGGCTTCTCTAATCATGACTTAGAGACAGCACCCAGTTCCTAACCAGCAGTGTGAGGAACAAAGCCTTTTTGATGGGGATTCTGTTTTCCAGGGAGAACCATTTAATAAGTTTCACTCAGGAAGTCTCTGTTCCCAATAAAGACTTAACAAAGTTAATTAGACTAAACAGTAATTATCGTGTCTCTTCATTGTTCAATTATCTTGCTGAACTGGTGTTTCCTGATTAATTTTCTGATTAAAATGTATTAAATTGAAAAGCACTTGCAAACATGAGATGACAGGCTCTCTCCCGTGCAGCAGGATTTCCGGAGGTCAGGGAGGGAGGGATGGTTGGCACCCATCCCCAAAAGGGGCTGGCTCCACACCCTGCACAGCCAGGAGCCCAACTCAGAGCCTTCACTGATGTTCTCTCCAGCTTGAGATCCACCAACACGTCCCTGGTGTGCTCCTCCTCTGCACAGCTCCTGGGTGCCTCTTCCAGGCCCTCCTGGTCCCTGCACGGGCACAGAGCAGCTGGGGCTGCCCCTGGATCCCTGGCAGTGCCAAGGCCAGGCTGGATGGGGCTTGGAGCACCCTGGGATAGTGGGAGTGTCCCTGCCCAGGGCAGGGGGTAGAACTGGATTTAAGGTCTCTTCCAACCCAAACCACTCTGGAGTTCTCTGATTCCCACTTCTCCCCAGTTTTACCTTTCTCAGAGGTTTTTCATGCACAAACACAGTGCAATGCAAGTCCCTGTGCTTGGAGCAGCCCTACAGCACAGGAGGGAGGTCCTGGAGCCAGGTGACCCTGTTTCCAAGCCCAGTTCCTCCATCCCACTGGATCCTGGAGTCTGGGCTCCCTAAGCTCCCCTCCGGCTGTGCCTTCCATCTGCCAAGCACCACAGGCACCCTCTGCTCTCCCACCTCCCACCCGTGACAGCAGCCAGAGGAGGAATTCCCAGTGCTGAGCTCACACCTGGAATCTCTCCAGCCCAGCTTTGGGTGTGGTACTGCATCTCCTGCTGCTTCCAGCACTGTTCTGCACTTCTCCCAGGAGCTCAGCTCCCTTCTGGTTGTGTTTAACACCCCAGCTTGCCTAAGCTGGCCTGACCACAGCCACCACCTGCATCCCTCAGTCAGATTCTTCTGGTGAGATCAGCAGAACCTCCATGGATGACCTCATGGATCATTCCAACCTGCAGCATTTTGGTATCAAAGAGCAGAGACACCCCTGGCACCCCTGAGCCCCCACAGCCTCACTTTCCAAGGCCCTGCTTTAGTATTCACCCGTGGCAATCCAGCAATCACCAGCATTTTGAGCAGCCCCTCACACCATTTGCATATCTTTTATAAGACAAATCAGAAAAGGGGATTAATTTTCCTTTCTTCACTTTCGTATCACCTGTGGCTGGGAGGAAACAAACAAATTCATCGCCTCCTTCCCCAAATCCTTGCGATTAGGTTATTAGAGCCCCAGACTTATTATAAATTATTGAAAGGACACAGCTGAGCCCAAATCCCACAGCGGGCTCTCTTTGTCTTCCACAAGGCTGGCAATTGTTGATTAACTCCCATCCAGCACGAGGCAGGAGGGATGAGCAGCAGCCCCGCCGTTCTGCGGTGACGAGCGCTGGTGCAGCTCCGCTCTCAGCTCCCGGCTGGGCAGGGAATCCAAGCTCCCAGCACACAGCCCAGGAGCTACAAAGGAATTTTCTTCCCTTTCTGCTCACCCTCTTGGAAATTCAACACCAGCCTCGCTGCTGCTGCTGCTGGGACCAAGCCAGGCTGGGGGGCTCTGAAAGGCAGAGAGCTGTCTGTCCCTTTTGGATACCCATCCTCAGTCCTAAAAGGACTATTCCTTAGTTTCAGCTCTGAGGGAGTTATTCCATGTTCTCATCCACTCCAGATTTGTGAATGTGGAATGGCAGCAGCGGAGTTTCAGGTTTCTCCTGCTCAGGGCCTTGTTTTGCCCTGTTTTAAGTCACACTGATAAAAGCAGAGGAGGTTCTGATAAGGAGTTAACTTTGTGATGTATGAAGCCTCCAAAGAGAGCTGCAGCTCAGCTAAGAATAAGTCTCTGTCTATGAGCTGAGAGCTCACACCTCCAGATAAGATAGAGACAGAACCAGCATTTACAGCAGCTCCATCAAACACAATTAGGCTGAAACTGTTACAAACATTTACCACTGCTTTAGACTCATTCCAGAGGCCAAGCCAAAAAAATTGAAGTCTAATAACCCAAGTAGTTTTCCTTTTCTTTTTTTTTTTCTTTTTTTAATAATCATATAATCATAAGTAGTGAATCCAAGGGCTTCCTGGCTCCTGAGCTATCATTTGGCAAACAGCTCCAATTATAAACCCCAAACCTAATGACTGCGCTTTTCCCGTGTCCCTCTGTGCTCACAGGAACATTTCTCCTGCACCAGGCTGAAAGGAGATGTCCATGGGGAGTTCACTGTGAAATGCTGGATTTCAAAAGCCTGCGGCAAGTTGATTCATGTCTATTTAATTTTTCCAGGCAGTTTCACTGGAATGCTGTATATAAATCAAATACAAGGCCAGCAGCAGAGACGGACCAAGCTGTGGAAGGACTGTATGATTTTAATTAAACTACACACACAAATCAGGCAGGAGTGAAGGTGGAAGAGGAGAGAGAGAGAATTCTATTGCTGGGGATAAGCCAATATTTTTGAGCAGGAAAACAAATAACCATTTACTGTGAAAAGTCTGATTTCAAAAGCAGCGTTTTGTCATTGTGCTGATTTTCATAATCAATTTAAATCTGGAAGAAACCAGGCTTGAGCACAGCAAACAAAGAGCCTGAACGGAAGTTAATTAGACTGTATCAGCTCAGCCTTCTCATCCTTTACTTACTGTCAAGCTTTATGGGCTCCAGCAGGCACTTCTCTGCCAATCCTGCTTTGGAGACAGCAGAGCCAGCTCTGCTGAGGCTACAAGGCCATCCTCTCCTGCGGTCTCCTGTGCAAAATCCCAGAATCCCAGACTTGGGGCAGGCTGGATGGACCACAAAGGCTCATCTGGTGCCACCTCCCTGCTCCAGCAGGGCCGTCCCAGAGCACAGGGCACAGGATTGAGTCCAGAGGGCTCTGGAATATCCCAGTGAGGAGACCCCAGCCCCTCTCTGGGCTCTGTTCCAGTGCCCACAGTGAAGTTTCTTCCTCGTGTCCAGGTGGATCTCCCTGGGCTCAGGCCCTGCCCGTGGCTCTGGTGCCACTGCTGGGCCCCCTGAGCAGAGCCTGGGCCCTGCTCTGCCCCTCCCTGCACCCAGGGACACCCAGGGACACCCAGGGACACCCAGGGACACCCAGGGCTGAGGGTCCCTCTCAGCTGGGGCTCCTCTCGAGGCTGAACAGCCCCAGCTCCCTCAGCCTTCCCTGGGCAGGGCGATGCTCCAGGCCCTTCCTCATCTTTCATCCTTTGCTGGGTCCACACCAGGAGCTCCAGGTCCCTCCTGTCCTGAGGATCCAGAGCTGGAAAACTGAAGATTCCTCTTCAGAGAACTGATCCACCCACGGCCACCTCTGCATTTGTGGGGTGCCACACCAAAACTGGTATCAGCCAGGCTGGCAAATGGGAAAATAGCAGGGAAGCCATGGAGTGGCCCTTAAAGGGCAGGACTTCTGGAAAAAAGCCTCAGAAGTCCTTCTATTCTTTGAGCTCATGGGACTTGCACCTGAAGATTCAGTGGTTCCACAATGATTCCCACACAGGGGGAGGAGGATTCAGTACCCAGAGATGCAGGAATGGGGCTCCACCATAAAGTCCTCATTGAGAAGCCTCTAAAGAGTCTGCACTGACTTTCTCCTCTCCCCATGTCCTGCAAAGCAGAAAACCAACAGGCAATGCAAAGGTGACCACATGGGACAGCAGGTCCTGAGATAATGGAGCCTATTAATTCCTGGGATAGATTGGCATCTCCTTCCCCTGTCTGCAGACCAGGGAAATACCAAAGTAATGCTCAAACCTCATCCAACAATCTCTGCCTGCACTTGTGCTTGTCCTGCGTCCCTGCTAAACCAGGTTACAGCAATTCCCGTGTATTGCTGCCTGAAGGGTTGCAGCAGCTGCTGCTGGCAGGGATGAAACGGGCCAGGCCCTGCAGGAAAACCTCTGTCCCACGCTCTGTGTCCTCACCAGACAAGACACAACAAGTGTGAGGTGCCAGCGAGGCCACAAGCGCTGTGTCATGGCCGGAGCTTGCTCCCAGGGCTCCTCCTGTGGCTCACCTGTGCCAGGAACATCGGATCCTGACCTGCCCAGTGCTCCCAGCAGCCCTTCCATCCTTCCATCCTTCCATCCATCCCTCCATCCATCCATCCATCCATCCATCCATCCATCCATCCATCCCCCATCCATCCATCCCTCCATCCATCCATCCCTCCATCCCTCCATCCATCCATCCCTCCATCCCCCATCCATCCATCCATCCATCCATCCATCCATCCATCCATCCATCCATCCATCCAGCCATCCATCCATCCATCCATCCATCCATCCCTCCATCCCTCCATCCTCTCCAAGCCATCCCTGAAGCAGCAGGGACCCATTAGCTCCGATTAAAGCCACAATATCCCAAATCCCACGAGGGTCCGGGATGTTGAAGCTGGAATGAATTTTGCAGGGTTTTTCTCCTCCCTTTCCCCACCTCAGTCACTCTCAGCTACGGGGCATGAATAATACAAGGATGTGTTGCCTGGTGATTGCTGTTGTGTTTTCCTTTACAAATGCATCCAGGGAAGGGAGCAGGCCCAAACTGCCTGGAGGAATTGGTTGTTTAAAGAGGCTACCAAGGGGCTGAGGTGCTGCAGATGCGAGGTGGTGCAGAGGCTGATGGCAGCCTGTCCTCAGGATGAGTTTTTGGGAGCCCACCAGCTCCATGCCATGGCAGAACTCTCCTCACAGCCCCAGGGCTTGGCTCCCACAGTACTGCAGCACTGGAAGGGAGCAGAGGGCTTGGCTGAACCCAGTGTGTGGCACTAACACTGCTGTGCCAGGTGCTGCCAGCTTCTACAGAAAAAACAAACAGGGCTGTAAAAAAGGAAGAGGCTCTCAATAAAACCCAGGATATTTGGAGCTGAAGGGCTGTTTTCCTACTCCAAGTGAAGCTCCCAGAAGGCTTCGAGTTGGTGGTATGGACTGGAATGGTGAAGCTGTGTTAGGGGTGGGTTTAGGTTGGATTTAGGGAAGGGTTCTTCCCCCAGAGGGTGCTGGGCACTGCCCAGGCTCCCCAGGGAATGCCCCGAGGCTGCCAGAGCTCCAGGGGAGTTTGGACAGCGCTGCCAGGCACAGGGTGGGATTTTGGGGTGTCTGTGCAGGGCCAGGGGCTGCACTGGATGATCCCTGTGGGTCCCTTCAGCAGAGGACATTCTGTGAATCTGTGATTATCTTCCAGGATAGGGTTGCTCCCATAAGAGAGAAAAGCTGATCCAGCCTTTTTTCCCTGCAGCACTGTGGATGCAGGTTGGCATTTTTAAAAGGACACTGGACAAGTTCCCACCCTCCCCTTTGAAAGCCCCTTGGAGTCCTGTCCTGTGGGCACACAGAGGCCCAGAAAATGCCAGTTCTCCAAGCCATGCTCCATTTAGAGCCCAGGGCAGGGGTGTTTCTGGAGCAAATTCTCTCTTGGTGTGAGTTCTGTGCTGCCTGAAAGCAGCAGCTCCAGCCCAGCTGCTCCAGCCTTGCAGCTGAGGTGATCAGCAGGAAAATGGGCCTGGGCTCCATCCCTGGTGCTTCCTGAAGCCAGCTGTGACCTGGCCACGGTCTCAGTTTGTGCCCTGCTTTGGAGCTGTGCCCTGATTGCCTGCTCAGGCTGCAAACTGCACTTGGGGGGCTGCTCCTGCCTCTGCACAGAGCAATCCCAGCTGCAGCTTCAGATAATGCAGCACTACAGAGAAACACCAGCACTAAACGGTCCCAGAAGGTGTTCCCTCCTCCAGGCCAATGGTGCTGCTCTGGAGGAGCGTGTTGGGCTTAAATGGAGACACTGGGCCAGCTCTGCTGTGCTGTGGGGAGAGAAAACCACGAGCTGCAATCAGGTCCAGCCTGATCCGAAGCAGAGGAGTCATTAAGAACTGGAATATTTCAATAAAACCCAAAACCTCAAGGAATAAATGTTCCCGGTGTATTTAACGACGCAGCAGCCTCCGGTGAGTGTAAAGAGCAAAGCAATTAATAAGGTATATTTAGCACGCCAGGCTGAGGTGTGCAGCTCCCACAGCAGCTGAAACACAGCCATTTAAATCACATTTATCATCAAGATCAGCCTGGCTGAGCTGGGGCTGCTGCTCCTCTCACCTGGGAGAGCCTGCTCACTGCCTCGTCCGTCCCTCTGGGACTCCCTGTCAGGGCTCTGCTGGTGGCTGTGGCACAGACAGGAGGCTTTGGGTGCTGTGGGACACCCCAGGTGCCCCAGGAGACCCCCCTGAGACCTCATGGGCTGTGCAGGAAACATGGAATGAGCAGCTGGTGCTTTTCCCCCACTGCTCAGTCCCCACCCAGGTTCAAACCAAAGGAAGGAGAGGCTTTTTCCAAAATAAACAGGAAAAAAAAGTAGAAATTAAGTTCTTCTAGCTGTAGGATGCCACAGGTGCAAAGGTTTTCATGGTCTCATGAACCAACTTGCTAAATTTGTGGAACAGAAGTCCTACCAAGAAAAGATGATTGTAATCCCAGTGTTCAAGGCCAGATACCTGAATAGACAATAAAACCCACAACAGCTTTAAACAGCTGTGAAACCTGCCTAAATCCTTGTATCCCACAATAGCTGTGCCATGACAGCCCAGAAAACATCGGCCACCCTGTCCAGCAGAAGGCAAATCCTGCCTTCCAGCAGAATGGGGCCTTTCCAAGGGTAAATAGATTTAAATGGTGTTGAATATTTGTGCAGAGAACAAGGACAGCCAGGGTTTCTGAGCATAACAATAAATGTTTGGGATGGGATAGAAAACTTCAGATTTTGGTGTTGGAAAGAAGTTCTGGTTACAAAGGGAGCAAGCAAAGCCTCCTTGAGTGAGTTACCCCCTGCCCTGGGCTGGGGTCAGCGGGAACACTCAGATGAGCTCCTTTTTCCCTGGAAAATCCCACTTTTCCCCTTGGAAATAATGATGCCAATTGTCCCACAAAGACAGAACCCCCCAGGCAGAAACAAACACCACAACCCTGGCATTCCCAGTGCCACCTGCCAGGGAGGGCACACAGCAACCCCTGCCCCAGCAACCTGAGCCCAAACCCCTTCCAGTGCTGATTAGAACACAGTGATTTTTTTAACTTTTGGTAATTAAATATCCTCGGTTTCGATGAGAGCCACTCAAAAGCGCAGCAGTCGGGACTGCAGCTGCCTTTGAACAGATGAAATGTTTTCCCTGCCTTTGAACACACTCGCTGCCTGTTCCCAGCCTGTGGCCACCCAGTTTGCCCCGAGGTGCCTGGCACTCCAGACTCCAGGATAAAAGGACCTGTTTGGAAGTGGAATTAGTACCCTGCATGGAAGGCTCTACTGCAGACAGAATCAAAGGAGGAAACAAAAACCTGAGCTAAGCAAAATCCCCACACAAATAATCAGTTAAACTTCCGAGTCTTGACATTAAGCTTTTGGAAGCAAAACATTTGGGAGTCACGTAGAGAGCCTGACTCTGCAGCCAAGAAAAGGTTTGGGGGCCATGTCTTGTGTGGGGTTGTTTTATTGTGATTTGAGAAGTGTCTGCAGGACCTTGGGTGGAACTGAGGGGTGACCTGTCCTTGAGGCAGCCCCAAAAGCAAAGGAGGGGGACCTGCTCTTGGTGGAGAAGGTGGAAATCCCCCAGTCCTGTTTTTCCTGCTGGCTCTTGCACATCCCAGCCCCTGCAGCAGGATTTGGTGAGCCTGGCACCCACTGGCACACTCCAAAACACCCTCCCCAGCCACCCAAAGGGAGCTGTGGTCCCACCAGGGGGCCTCTTTCCAAGAAACTTCTGGGAACAAACATTTAAAGCTCTCAGGCTTCAGCAGAATTTGACTTTAGAGCTGCAGACCCAGCCAAGCCCATGCAGGGCTTTCACCACCGGCCAACACTCACAAACACTTCCTCTCCCCTCGGGAATATTCCCCCAGCTCTCCCCTGCACTGACAAACACTCGTTTTCCTCAGGATAAAATCCCTCCCGCAGCCCAGGCTGTGGCAGCCCAGAGCTGACCTCAGCTCTCTGCTCCCCAGGTCCTGACAGAACTGTGAGAGCTCCTCAGCTTCTCTAACAGAACATCTGTTTCCTCTGGAGCAGCTGCCACCTGCACAGGGCAGCCGGGGCTCTCCTGAGCGCAGCGTTACCTGCTGTGCAGCCTCTCCAGCAGTGCCCACAAGGACACTTGGCACTTCCACAGCTCCTGGAGCAGCTGCCAAACACCTCAGCAGCCCCAGAGTGGGAGGAGGTGATTTTTGGAGGCAGGCAGGATGTGGTGTGGGGATGGTTTCCCCCTGGCAAGGTCTGAGAAGAGCCTGAGAACGGCCCAGGCTCCCTGTGCTGCTGTGGGAAGGGGCAGATGTGCTGCTGGGACACCTCGGGGCCACCTCTGGGGTGGGTGATGGTGAGGGTGGCACCTCCCCAGAGGGATTCATCCCGCTGCACCCCTTCATTCTGCTGCTCCTCAGAGCCAGGATGCTGCTGGATTCCTCCCCATCCCAGGTGCCCCTTCCTGCCCACATCTCACTGAGTTTAGTCAGGATGCATCCCCAGGAGCCAGCCAGACACTGACTCAGGGCTGAGTCACTCCAGGGAGGGTTTGTTCCCTGACTTTCACTGCCCATTGATCCCTGCTGAGGAGCCGGGATGAGCCAGCAGGGCCACTCCCAGCCCGGCTGGGTGTCACATCTTCCACCTGGGAGGATTCACTCGGCCACGGATAACATTTACAAGGGTGTGGGTGACAGGACAAGGGGGAATGGCTTCACACTGAGAGGAGGCTGAGATGAGACATCAGGAAAAAATTCTTCCTTGTGAGGCTGTGGCTGCTCCTGGATCCCTGGCAGTGCCCAAGGCCAGGCTGGATGGGGCTGGGAGCAGCCTGGCACAGGGGAAGTGTCCCTGCCTGTGGCAGGGTTGGAACACGGTTGGAATCTCTGAGGTCACTCCCATTTCAAACCATTCCATGATTCTCTGGCTCTGTGATAACTGATCAGCAGCAATGAGAGGAAAGAGACCATTTGGATTATAGGAATTAAAGCTTTAGAAAGGGGTAAGATAAGAAAAAAGGAAAAAAAAAAAATGAAAAGATATCGCCTATTCTGAAGCAAACAAAAGCCACTATAGATTAAACAAACAATGCAGCCCAAACTTCTCCTTCCAGTGCTCTGACAGATAAACAGCAGCTTCCAATAATTAATTGTGTCCTGGCACAGCTGAATGAGCCACCATATGGGAGTGGTGACAAAACAACCTCTGTTTTTTGGTGGCAAATTGTGCAAATCGTTGGCTCGGTCTGAAGCTGAGAACTGACACACCTCACTCCTGCTGCCCTCCTAACAGAGCAGACAAATCTGGGAGGGACAGGGTTCTTTGGGGGCACTGAAAACCACTCCGTGCAGAGTTTGGGGTTTGATGCAGAACTCACACAGTGAGAGGATGCTGCTGGGGGAAGCCCAGGGGCTGTGGTCACCTCCCTTGCACTGACCGAGGCTGCAGCAATGGCTTTGTCACTCTCAGGGCCAAGGAGGAGGTGGCAGCACGGCCACAGGGGAAGAGACTTGAAGGAGCACTGCAAAGGATCCTTGGGAATGGACTTTGCAGAGCAGGAGCTGCAGGAAGGAGAGGGAACGTCAGCCCAGCTCAATCCTGGCGCTTTCTGATTCTCCACAAGCTCTGAGTTTACTCCTTTTATTTTCTCTAGAGGTATCCATTAATAATTGCACTTGAAATGGCTGAAGAAAAATGATACAGCAAAGCCAAGGAAGCATCTTGGAGAGGGTCCAGCCTGGCAGAGCTGAGATGCAAATGTGGAGCGACTCTTGCGGGGTTGGGTCGGACATAAATCCACAATATCTCAATTAAATCTGCTCCCAGTTCACACCACAGACAGGGAGCCGTGCTCCAGTTCTGGGACTGATCCTGAATTTTACCCTCAATAAAAGACAGGCCCTTGGAGAACAAAGTCCTCTGAATTCCTGGCACTCTGTCCCTCCACTTCACGCTCTCAGCTCTCCCCTCCTCTGCATTTTCATTTCAAATGAGACAAAGCACCACTGTCAATTTGGCAGCCAATGATGCCCTCAAAGCCACCTGCCCCTGGCTCCATCCCTGAGCCTCAGCCCCAGGCAGGACCACACACACCTGGAGCTGCAATTCTGGGATGATAGTGAGGGAAATGCTGGGGTGGGAGCGCTCATCCTGCCCCCAGAGCCTCCTTGGGAGCAGAAGGAGGCTCTCAGTGACCCCCAGCGATGCCATCCCCGCTCCAAGGGCAGTGCAGGACAGGTTTAATGGGCCCAGGCTGTGCAGGTGATTCACTGGGGCAGTCTCTCCCTCTGTAATGAATTCCTTCTAACTCCCAGTCTCTTCCCTCCAGGAATCCCCCAAACACCTTTAATTTAGAAGTGCCATAATCTACTCGCCTTCTGCTGCCTCTTAAAGTTGATTTCCTCCTCGGTGCTTTGTGGCCACGACATTTTCACTGCACTGCCTGTTCCTTTGGCTTGGATCACGTTGGGGTGAGGAGCCACAGGCCTCAGTCTCTGCTCTGGTCCTCCCTCCTATCAAGGTCCTGACGGGGATTTGGAATTTCCTGCCTTTTTTCCCCAACTCAAAGACACAGAAACTGCTGCCAGGGACTGGCACATTCCCATCTATCCCAAGCATCGTTGGAGTTTATGGGCTCACTGTACAGGAAGAAATTAGGTAATAATAAAAAATACACACCAAAAATACTCGGCTGTAACAAAAATTGATCCTGCCCTATGGGATATTTTAGTGCCTCATTATGGCACCCAGACCTCACAGAATGGCGTCAGTGACAGCAGAGGGTTTTTAAACAAACCAGTGGAGACTTGCTGGCTCCAGGGCCATGAATTCTGGTTCCCCCACTGACTTCCAGCCCAGTTCCCACACCGTGCTCAGCAGCCCTTCCTTCTGCAAAGGTGTTTCCCATCCCACAGGAACTCCCAAGATCAGGGAAACAAAATGTTTTCTTCGGTCCTTCTTTTGAAAGGGTCAGGGAGAGGATGACAGAAGACAGAGCTGTGAATCCAGGGCCACTGGGAAAGTCTAAACATGACTGAGGAAGAGAAGTGGACGGGTTCAGGTCACAGAGGAGGGACTACGCTGAATTTTCGCCCTTGTATTTGTTGGTTTTTCCATGCTGGTCAGTCACTGCCAGTGAGATCACAGCTCTCTTGGCACAGTCCCCTTGTCCTTCCTCACATCTTTAACGACAGTGCCAGCACAGGACTCCTGGAAAACACAACCTCTGGCTCTCAGAGCACTCCAGACCTCCGGCTCTCCATCCCAGCCCAGGGGGACCCAGGCCTCTTGTTCTGCTCAGATAATCCGAGGTGCCTACTCCAGCTCTACACCTAATGTGGCATGTGTCTCCAGGAGATTATTTGAAGTGGTTATTTTTATTCCTGGAAGCTTCAAAGGCAGAGTTATTAAGTGTATTTAAAAGGAAGAACGGGTCCAGATAAAGCAGGGATGTAATTAGTTACAAGCTACTGTACTTTGATGACAAAGCAGCATTTCTGTGGAGCAGCAGCTCGGTGGGGTGTGCTAATTACTGATAGCAGTCACAGCCAGGGGAAGCCTGACACTCCTCTGATAAAGCAGAGCTGTCCACAACACCACGGGCTGGGTTTAACTCGTGGGGTTTGAGCTAAAGCCTGGAGCCTGTAAAATTCACCGGGTGTTGGAAAGGGCAGAGGGGAATAAACCTCAAAATTTCAGTGTAGTGGGAGGCCAGGTTAGAGCCCAGGATCCTTGAGGAGAGACACCAAGGTGATCAGGAGGATGGAGCAGCTCTCCCATGAGCAAAGGCTGGGAGAACTGGGATTGTTCAGCCTGGAGAAAAGAAGGCTCCAGGGGGATCTAATTGTGACTTCCAGGACCTGAAGGAGCCAACATGGAGAGAGACAATTTACAAGAGCCTGGAGCGACAGGACCCAGGGAATGGCTTCCCACTGCCAGAGGGCAGGGCTGGATGAGATGCTGGGAAGGAATCCTTCCCTGGCAGGGTGGGCAGGCCCTGGCACAGGGTGCCCAGAGAGGCTGTGGCTGCCCCTGGATCCCTGGCAGTGCCCAAGGCCAGGTTGGATGGGGCTGGGAGCACCCTGGGATGGTGGGAGGTGTCCCTGCCCAGGGCAGGGGGTGGCTCTGGATGAACTTTAAAGTCCCTTCCAACCTGTGATTCCCAAAGAATCCGCTCTCTTTCCTGATGCAGCTTCTCCTTGGCCCGGAGCAGAGGGTCCCACAGGAGGCTGGACTGAGCCTTGCTGATGTCAGGGGAAGGCGTCAGAGACTCGGGTTTGGCTCTGTCCCTACATCAAACCACGCTCCTTGGCCCAGGAGAAGAGCGATGATGAGTTGTAGATGAGTGGGAAAGGGAAGGGCTGGATCTGTGCAGAGAGAGAGGAGATGGTGGCAGGAGGCACAGGAGGTGTTTGGGGTGGGGCAGGATTCAGACACAAGTCATTAGGGTCAGCTTTAAAAATGGCTTGATGAACTGCAGAGGTGCTGGCCAGCTGGGGGACACTGAGGTGGCTGGAAGGGGACACATGGGCTGGGAACCACAAAACCAGAGGGGGCTCAGCTCTGCTCCTCAACCTCCTTGGGAGCACTGAAAAACAAGTGTGAGTGTCTGTCACCAGGAGAGTGCCTGTCCCCATGGGACTGCCAGCCTGCTGCTGGCACAGAGAGCTCACAGCAGCCCCAGGAGAGCCCCCAGCACGAGCCAGAGCCCCCAAACCCAGCTGTGAGCTCACCTGGAGGGGGGAGAGAAGAGCAGAACCTGCCCAAGGCCTTTTCCTTGCAGAGCCACCCTGCAAACATCACAAATGGAAGAGCCCCTGCTCAGCCAGCAGCCAGGTGTGTGTCAGGGGGAGGACAGCTGTGCCAGGGGTTTTGATGAGCCAAGGAATAAAAATCCCCCAAACTCCACTAAACCAAAATATCAGAGCAGCCCTGTCAGGATTGATGGGATCACAGCTCCCAGCAGGGCGTCTCTGCTCCCCAGGCTAACGACCCTGCAGTGATAAAATGAAATTATCTCTCTATTCTGATGCTGGGGTGACTTTTTCTACTCATCAAAGTCATGAGCTTTCATTGCAGTTTTGATAGGTTGCAGTTGTTTGGCCTCTCTGGGAAGACCTGAGGGTCTAAGGGCTGTCCTATAACTCAGCTTCACATCTTCAGGGTTCACCTTCTTCCTTCTGGGAGCTGCCTTCTCTTACATCCAACCCCTAACACCAGCAGGTGATGGCTGAGCAGCCACTCTGCAAACACTGAGGTGCAAACCTTTCACCCAAGGGACATTTAAAGCCAAAGCCCTGAGCTGGAAGAACACAGGACAGATCTGTGGTTCCCAGATCCTGAGCACGGAACTGTCACTCCAAAGGGCAGAGGAGCCATGCAAGTGCAGTGTCCACAGGCAGGCAGGAAAATCCAAACCCAGGACAGCTCTCTTATCATCACATCCACCTCAAAGTGCAGATTTTTCACCCCAAAGTCAGGTGACACTGTCCACACCCAGTGTACCTGAGGAGTTTTAGGGAGTGGAGCTTTAGGACCACTAGGACTGAAATGGGAACTTTCACCAGAACATGGAATTTCCTCTGAGGATCCCTTGCATGGACCAAAGCCTGATGTTTGTGTTGCTTCCTCCACCATTCACACATTTCCAGGAAGGTAAATTGTTCATAATGTCTTTCTGAGTTCCTTAAATGCAATTATCTCCTTCCAGACTCTGTTCCTAAAGAATTTGTGTTGTTTCTCCCACTGACCTGAAGAGGTGACAACAAATCCCTTGGCACTGGGGCCTCTCAGCCACAGACAGGGCAGGATCTGGAAATTTCTCTTGCCACACCAGTGACACAGTTCCAGATTTCCCAGTGCAGGTAAGACAAGGAAAATGGGAACCATTTCCATATTTATTGACAAATTCAATTTACAGTCTGGTTCCCACTTTGGAGAGAACATAAATCTCCTCTGTCTGTGTATCAGTCTTTAGCAGTAGCTGGTGATGATGATTTCTGTGCCTGCTGACACTTTTACACGGCTCCAGCACATTTATCTGTAACACTTGTGAAAGAAAACGCCATTAAAATCCCCTCTTTAGGAGCGAGCTGTAAATTAGCTGTTACTGAGCAGACTGGGGTAAAAGCAGACCCTGTGTGTGTGTTTATGGCTCTGTGTCAGCCTTGCTGGGCCAGCTGAGCCCCCGTTCTCACCCAGAGCCTGACAAGCGTTTGACTTACTCGCCCTCCTCGTGTTGAAGTGGGTGAGAAAAAACCAGAGAAGGTTCTGGCAGGTTTTATCTGACAATTTTAGAGCACTTGACAAATAACAATTAATTCTGAGGCCCTGCAAGTCAAAGTGCTCGTGAGCAGCCTGGTGAGCAGAGCCCTGCTGGGTGTGAGTTACACCAGCACAGCCACAGAGGGCAGGTTTGGGGCTGGGGGCACAGGGGGATGCCAGGGAAATTCTGTTTCTGGCTTCTTTCTGCTGGGAAATTCTTCCCTGGGAGGGTGGGGAGGGGCTGGAATGGATTTCCCAGAGAAGTTGTGGCCACTCCATCCCTGGGAGTGTCCAAGGTTGGAGGGGGCTTGGAGCACCCTGGGACAGTGGAAGTTATCCCTGCCTGTGGATAATCTGGATAATCCTTGAGGTCCTTCCAAGCCAAACCATTCCACCATTCTGTGAAAATTCAGGACTCTCAGCTTCACAATGTGGAAAGCCTTTTTTTGGAAAGCATTTCTTCCCCACCTACTTTTGCACTCCAGCAGTAGAAAGGTTCCTTCACCTTTGTGTTTACAAAGTGAACGTGGGAACAGAACCTCTCAAGGCCAAAAAAAAAAAAAAAAGAAATAAAATTAAAACAAAGAATCCCTTCTGCTCATTTTAACTCCTTGTTGTGTGCTCACTTCATGATGGCAGGGCTGCTCTGCTGTGTGTTCCTTTTCTTAATAGTTGGATTGTGATGCCAACAAGGACACAGAATAAATGAGGTTTGTTTTTTCTTAATATCATAGATGGGTCTTCAGCTGTAGAAACTGGCACTGCTCCTCCAGAGTTGTCAGAGCCAAATTATGCTTACTCAGGGGCTGGCTTTGGGACAAAAATATCTTTTTAATTTCNCAGGAAGGAAGGCAGGCAGGCAGGGAGACTTTCCCAAAGCCACCCCAGTGCCCAGCACCCCTGCACTCCCAGAGCAGGCCTGTGAGCTCTCCTCACCCCCGGTTTTGTCCCTCTTTAGCCCGAGAAGGAGTCGCAGCTCGCACTGTTTGACAGGAGATATTCCAGGTGTTGTCATGGCAATGATTTATGCAGGAATTAGTCACTGCAGCACTGCTACAATAGACTGAAGAACAATAGGAAAAACCACACATTTCCAAGTTCCTGTGATACAGAGGCTGAGGGTTGGGGAAAAGAGATTAAATTCCTTTCACCCCTCTGATTCCGGCGGTGACATTTAAACAGCTCAGGGACAAGTCAGTGCCTAATCACAAGTGTTATTAATAGCAAAGTGACAATAACCCAAACTTCATATTAAACTCTGCTGGCAGTTGCAATTGTATATTCACTACTGGCCCATTTCTGAATTAATTGGGGATTGAGTAACAACTGGAGCAGAGAAGAAATTATTACATTTGCATTGTTATATAATGAGGAAAGAATCAGAGTTTACTGGCACCGGGGTGGTTTATCCCATGGGCCCCGCTGCTGTCAAAAGTTCTGCTGACTGTTTTAAGCCAAGGATCTGTGCTAGGTTATATTAAGCTTCAGCAAAAGGAAAAAAAAAAATCACCTAAAACTGCAAGAAAGAAAAAAGTTCTAAGTGTGAGCACTCAGAATTTGGGAAATTCCAGTGCTGAGACTGAACCATCTGAATTCCCACTTTGTTATTACTTACTGGAACGTGGTTTTTCACTGAAGGATGTGGTGGTTCTTGTGTATCTAAGTTTTGGCAAAGGCACGAGCCAGGCCAAGCAGGGCTGGCACTCAGATTTATAAACAGTTAGAGCTTCTCCCTGTAATCCAGGGAATCATTCCTGACCCCCACATGCTGATAGCCCCACCTGGATTGCAATCAGCATTACCCTCATGGTTTCCATCCCTTTGGAATCAGATCTGAGACTCCCAACAGGCAGGGTCAGACCAGAAGAAAACCCAACCAAAGAGAAGGAAAGGTTACTTAGAGCTGAACTCAGAAATCTGCACTTCCCAGTCTTCCTGTTCTCAGGGACTCAGGGCTTTTGTCTCCTCTTAATACCCAGAGCCTCAGATGGAATTTTCCCATTTTCATGGAATCATAGGATGGTTTAGGTTGAAAGGGAGCTCAGAATTGTCCCAACCTCCTGGGCAGGGATGACCTTCCACTGGCCCAGGCTGTTGCCAGGTTTTGAGTGGAGGCTCTGACACGGGGTCACACTTTGAAGCTCACTTCACATTTAACAACTTTGGCCAAATCAGAGAATAAACCCAAGAGGGGCCACTGCATTTTCCAGCCCACAGAATAAACAACCCCTACCTTTCACCATCATTCCTGAGGCCAGGGGAGTCACTGCCACACTCTTCCTTCTTTGTTTTGGAAATCTTTCCCAACTTTTTAGTGGATTCACCATCAAACTCTGCAGTTCTGCCCAGTGAAAGCAGCCAAGCATGGCAGGTACCTGCCCAAATGACACCAGGCTGGGTGGATGCCTCTTCAGGAGAAGGAATTTTTCTCTGGTTTCTTTTTATTTGTTCCCCTTGAAATCTCTCTGAATTGAGGGAACACCTGTTGGGATGAGGAACTGGGCAGAAACTGGTCAGGCTTTGACAATTTAAAGCTCAGAGCAGGAGAAAATGTGCATCACTTCGTCCTCATTCTCCTTTACTCTCCCAGCCTTCCACACCATTTCCATTCACAGGAGTGCTTTGTGCCCTCCAAATTTAACTCCTGACAGGAGAGAAAAAATAAACACAGAGACAGCAGAGCAGCTGCTGAGAATTTAGGGATCTCAGTGTTCCACAGTAAACATGACAAGCTTTGATGATGGGTGGGAATGCCCTTTTCCCTGGAAAATCCCCAGCTTCAGGCATTTCACACTTAAAAAAAGAAAAAAAAAAAAAAACAACAAAAAAAACCAAACCAAAACCCAAAAGGATTTTGGAGGAAATATTTTGATAGATGACACATGGAGATGTAAACTTGGAAGATTCCAAACCAGCACTGGGCATCCCTGCATCCCATTGGGCATCCCTGCCTTCTCACAGGCTCCTTGGATCTGGCACTCAGCTGGAATTTCCTCTCTCCCACATCTCTCGAGCCTGGAAATTCTCCAGCTGCACTGAGCGTGCTGAGCTGTACAAAACCTGTACAAAACCTGTGGAAAACCTGTACAAAACCTGTACAAAACCTGTACAAAACCTGTACAAAACCTGTACAAAACCTGTACAAAACCCAGCAGCAGGGACCCCGTGCAGCACGAAGGAATCCACGCTAGAGCTGCAAGGGGAACGACTCCTGCCTTTACCAGAGGAAATGTTTTCCCTCCAGCAGGAAACGGAGCCATCCTGAGGAGCAGCAGATGGGACAGCAGAGCTGGGAGCCAGATCCAGGCACTTCCAGGCTTTTAGCAAGTGGAGCTGCTGGGCAGGTGCTGCGGCTCCAAAGCAGAGGTAGGCAGGGTAAAACTGCCAAGCAGCCTGCCTGCCATGGCTGCATCCCTGCAGAACCACAACCACTCTGGCTCTGCAAACAAATTTGTCAAATTGGCACATTCTGAGGGAAAACAGAGCAGCATCACTTTGCAGCACAGCTCTGTTCCCAGCCCAGGATCAGCTGCTGGGATGAACCCAAAGCACCAGCAGCACTCAGACCCCAAAGTCAAATTAGCAATCAGAGCCCCTGCAGAAAGAGCAGGCCAGGCTTTATTCAGTGCAGGTTATCATTCCACTGATGCCAAAATCCCTGGGCTGATTTGTGCCAGCTGAGAGCCAACTCCTCATATTTTGCATTTTTCATGCCCTTTGTCTTTCTCTTCCAGATCTCCTGCCAGCCCCTGCTGCAGCAGTGAGGAGACAACGGCCAGCCTGACCTGGAACAGACCTGTTGGTGTGATCCTGGCATGGATTTGCTGGGTCACAGTTAATTGTAGCTAATTGTCATGCTGGACATTCCCAGGTTTCCCCCTGGAGTAGCTGTTGGACACCTTGCATTTGCTCTGGGTGGATTTTACAATCACAGAAGGGCTTTTTTGAAAGGGAACTTAAAGATCCTCTAGTTCCAACCCCTGCCATGGGCAGGGACATCGAAGTCCTTACGGTTGTGCTGAGTTAATGGCTTTGCTCTGCCTCCTTTCTGCTTTTTGACCACTCATCCAAACCCATCCAGTGTGTGATTCATTGGAGTGGAGGCTTCCAGACCTGCAGGTCAAGGACTCTTGTCAGGTACTCCACTTTCACTGATCTGCCACTTTCTCACATGAATATCCTGGCTGGGTGAATGAAGGGTGAACATCCAAGAAGAGCATCCCAAATATTTGCCCACCAATAATCCAAAGTTAACAGCTCATGTCTGGGCTATGGATGTATGAGGGCTTTTTTAATAATCCTGCTTGGAATCACCTCAGCACTCCTTCCCACTTCTCTTTTCCAAGAAAAAGAGTCTCCTTTTGCAGCTATTCCCCAAAACCCACTCCCTTCCCACGTGCTGACTGACACAACAACCAGCTGATAGCTCCCAGCCCAGCTCTTTGTGCTTTACAGGAGGGAATAAAGGAAGGATTTGCCCTTCCCAAAGCCGGGTGAGGTGGCAGAGCTGCCTTTGTCACAGCACAAGGACACACAGGGCACCATCTGACCCTGCCAGCTGTGCCCAGCTGCAGCAGGGAAGGACTTCAGTGGTGTCTCCCCTCCAGTGCCCACTGCAGCCCACCAGTGCTGACATTTGCTCATCCACACACACCCCACGGAGCCCAATGGTGGGAAGCAGCCTTTGGGAAAGCAGGAGGAAAAGCTTGGCTGGGAACCTCGCTGGCTGGCAGGGCTTTATCCTGGAGCTGCAAACGTGCAGCCCTGGACATGCCCGGGCACACAAATGCAGCACGGCTGGGTGGGAAGGCTTGAGCAGGCACAAAGCAGGAGCTGGAGGTTCATTTTTCCTGGGTAGTTTTGAGGGAAGGCTTGTGGCAACATCAGGATGTGATAATTGGGATGGAAGAGGCAAAGGGAACTTGGCACAGGAGCAGGAGAAACTTGAATCCCTGAGAACAGGGAGCTGCTGTCCCCTCTGTTCGCTCAGTGTGACATTGTCATGTAAGGCGGATGTGACAAAGTGACAGCTGCAGAAAACAGGCAGCAGGAGAGCCCTCACCTGCAGTAATTTCCTGATGAAAGCAGTGCCTGGATCACTGAGGAATCAGAGCCAAAGCCTGGAGGGACAGAATGGCCTGAAATGACCAAAGGTTGTCTCCGGAGCTCAGAGAGCTGCGGGCCTGGGTACCTGAGGGACCCACCCAGGTGACCCCCNGACTTTGCTGTGCCCCTGAAGGGGCCCAACACTCCCCACCCGGGCCGGTGTCAGGATTAAGGAGGCAATATTGACAAAGTGCTCTGAACACGGAAAACTCGAGCTGCTGTGCCTTTGTTTACTCATCTGCTAAGTCAGGAGCACAATACCCACCCCAGAGGGAGGTTTATTGAGTTTTTGTTTGCAGAGCACTCCGAGATCCTCAACGAGAAACGCGGCAGGAACATCAAGGCTTGTTGTGATCAGACAGGCAGGCACTGGAGACTCCTTGGCCAGCTCTGGATTCCAGAAATAAAGTGGGAACAAATCAAGGCCGGCTCTCAAGCCAAGGCTGGTTTCTTTGTTGTATCAGAGAATAAAGAACAACCCAAGAACCAGGTTTGTTCTACCCCCGGTGGCAGGGAAGGGCTCCAGCCGAGGATGGCTGGGAATGTGATGGGCTCCCAGGAACCTCCACCACCAGGGCTGATGGAAGCAGCCCCCCCACGCCTGTTTTGGAGCAAACCAGCCAATAAAGCCTTTTAAAACAGCATTGCTGGCTATTTCCTAGCTCGTTTCCTGCAGCACACGAACCACGAGGCTTTACTTAAACCACCATGAGCGAAAGGAGGCTCCAAGGTGTTTGCTTCCATCGTGGGGCTCTGCCAGGTGCCTTCAGCTCCCAAGGAAACCAGTGATGAAGAGGATGGCAGGAGGGCCAGGGCTGCTTCTTGTTCTTGCTCTGAAGAGAAATGCATCTCCTTCCTGGAGACATCTCGCCCCACCAAACCCTCCTCTGCTCGGCATAATGAGGGCATCACTCTTTGCAGGTAGCTTTTGAAGCAGCTAATTATGCTGTGCTGTGGGAAGCTGCTGCACATTCCTCATGTTCTGGGTGATCCAGGAGAGTTTAACTAGGAATAATGGGACAAAACTGTGCAGGGAATATATTAAGCTGAGCATCAGGCAGAAAGCTCCAAGCAGGGATGCACATCCTGAGGAGAGATGGGAGAGGGATCATTTTATCCTGGGCAGGAAGGGAACATCTCCCAGGGGTGCAGTGGCTGTTATTTACTCTCTTTGGGCACCTAAGACTGGGGCAACTGTCACTGAAGAAAGAGAAAACTGAGGGAATTAAGGAGGCCAACTTCCCACAATTAAAAATGTGCACCCACTTGGATGGAGTAAAAGGCAAATTAATCATGAAACAGCCTGGAATGGGAGAGCTTGGAAAGGGAACACAACCAACAGGTCATGTGTTCCCTGGGCAAGGGCAGGGGATCACCAAGGAGCTTTTGCCTCATCTCACTTCAAAATCCCCAGGGGCAGAGGAGGAGCAGGCACATGGAAAGCCTTCACTGAATCTCCAGCTCCTGCTCCAGGGGCAGGAGTCTCCCTTTGAGGTCAGAGGGCTCCTTTTCCCAATATTGGAAGGTCTTGCAGCACAGGGTTTGCAGAGAGCACTGAGAGCTCTTGAGTTAAATCGGGAGGAAGTGAAGCACACTCTGGCAAGCTCTAAGAGAAGCAGAAAGCAAAGTGTGGAAAGGAATTCAGGAGTTCGTGCCCGTTTTCTGCTGTCCCCCTCTCCCCCAGTGCAGACACAAGGCCAGGGAGAAAGGAACATTCATCTGCCTGGTGACATCTCTCTCCCATTCTCCAGATTAGGTGTGGAAAGAAGAAATCCTTTTTTACCCTGAACTTCCTTTTCTTTCCCCTGCAGGTCCCATCACTTCATTCCTGGCTGAACCCTGCGAAGTGCCACGAACTCAGCAGTGTTTAACTGCTAATCACAGACAGCAGCAAACACCTCCTAACAGAGCTGCTCCTCTCCCTTCCCTGCACTACTGCTCCTGACAGCCTCTTCTGCAACCTCTCAGCACCTCCCAAGAGGAGCTGGCCTCACACAGCTGACCTGGGCTTGCTGTCTGCGGGTCCTTCTGAGCTGCACTCGAATGCAAATGGGATTCAAGTCAGCCCTTCAAGTCTCAAAACGCTGCAGTTCTCCAGGGGAGCCGAGCAGATGCACTCCGATGGATTTTAGGATGAGATTCCAGCAGGGCTGGGTCTGATCAGCAAATCAGGACTTTGCTTCCTAAGGGGTTTTGTTTGTGTGTTTGTTTAACATGAAAGACAGAGCAGAACATTTGAATAACGCAGGATTAAGGAAGGATAAGCCTGTCCAGCACGATTTAACAATCTCAGAGCCAGAGACCAGCACCAAGAATCTCAGGGAGCTCCAAGCAAACCCTGCACCAGCCGAGCCCGGGGCTGCTGCCCACAGGCTGAGGATGCAGCAGGAGGGAGGATGGAGATGCTTTGCTCTCCTGCATCCCGGGAAACCCAGCAAAAAATGGGGAATCACAGAACCCCAGACTGGTTTGGATCCAAAGGGAACTTGAAGATCATCTCGTTGGGATGAGCAGCTTCCTCTAGACCAGGTTGCTCAGCCCCATCCAGCCTGGGGAACCTTGAGTGCTTAAAAGAAAAAAGCTGTGCCACAAAAATGTCACCTCACTCAGGGCCCCCCTGCCCTGAGCTGCTCGCCAGAGGGAGGGTGATGTGCTCCCAGGACTTGTGGCAGTCTGATTTCTCTGTCACTCACACAGCAGGGGCACAGCAGGGGCACGGCAGCTCTGCTGCCTCTTGAGCCAGGCTAAAAACACGGGAGGTGACACAGGTGGTCACTGCCCCGACTCAGGGTCTGCAACATTCCCCAAAAATAGTAAAAACACAGCCCCACACCCACCTGCTGGCCCTGAGCCTCACCTATCACTGCCCACCGCAGGGAGGACGGAGGGTGTGAGGCTGCAAGCGAACACAAAAGGTTATTTTCATGTTTTATGTGTTCCAGGCTTTGCCTGAGGCACTCCGAGGCAGTCTGCAAAGCTGCCCAGAGTCCCTTGGTGTTTGTTAGCAGCTGGCAGGCCCAGCGAGTGGCAGCCTAATGAAGAGTTTAAGTGGAAGAGTGAATTAAAAAAAAACAAAACACCAAACCCAAGTGGCAGCAAGGTTCCCAGCACAGAGATGGCTCCAGGCACTGGGGCTGGAATCCTTTTCCTCCAGGGCTGTCCCAGCGAGGACAAGGAGCCACAGCCTCACCTCCAAGAGCCCCTGGATTTACAGGAAGGTAGAAATGTCGATTTTTGGCAAGGGAGGGATGCAGGATGAGCACATGCAGGTGCCTGCCCTCAGCTCTGCTGCCCACGGCCTCTGCCCCAGCTGGGCCCAGCAGGGAGAGGTCCCCTCTTGGACCAGCCACACCTGCAAGAGAAATGTGACCTCTCTGCAGGGAGAACCATGGTTAGAATAGGACAAAAATCATCCAAGACTTTTGGATTTTGTTCTTTGCCTGTGCAACCTGATCACTGCACACTGTCTGGGTGGTGATTCTGCTCACAAGACCCTCAGAAAAAGGAGAAGACAACAGTAAACTGATAGTCAGGAAGTCTTGTATCTCTTGGAGCAATATTTAGGTGGCCTCAATCCCACCCACACACTCAGGCTGTGGTTTTTGCCACCTGATCCCAGCCTTCACAAGCACCTTCCCCAAAGCAATGTGACCCTGGGGCTCTGCAGGTCTCCCCCAGGGCAGGGCACATCCTCCACCCCCAGGACTCTCCATCCCCACCAGCCCCTAAGTGCATTTTCCAGACACCACTTTGGATCAACTTCCTTGGGCAGGGCCATCAATTCTGTCCAAATAAAAATTAATGACACTAATAAGGAAGAGAACCCACAAATCTTCAGTGGAGCTGGTGGGTATTTGGGGAGACAAATGGCTCAATTAGGGAGGCTATTGAGGAGCCCTGAACCATGGCCACGGTGAGCACCGGCCCTGCTGCTCCCTGTAGCCAAGGGAACGGGGTCACTTTGCTTCCCAAGAGGGCCTGGCCCCTCCTGAGTTTTCCAAAAAAGCCTTTAATAGCTGTACATGGTCTGTGCTTGTCCCCAGTCATTACAAATGACAATAAATAATCACCACCCTGTGCAGCCAAGGCAGCCGAGGTTATGCGTTGTGCAATCAACAGGAGGAGGGAAGAAAAGGGAAAAAAACTCAACAAAAACCAAAATGAGAATCCAAATCTACCCTGCAGGGCACATCTAGAGCAGTTTACCCCCAACACACCCTCTGCAGTCTCCACCAGGCAGGGGCCAGGACCATGAGACAGCCACAATTCTCCTTCCACCAACAACATCTGCCTGCAGCTGCATCCCTGCCGTGGCAGGGGCTGGAACTGGATGAGCTTTAAGGTCCCTTCCACCCAAACCACCCCCCAGTTCTGTGATCTCCATCACAGCCTGCACTGCAGCGGGGGAAGGCAGGGGGGAGGAGGGAGCAGGAGGCACCCCCATCCCTTTCTCCTCCTTGTCCTTCCTCTGAGCAGGCTCGTGTGAGACACAAAAGCAATTTCCAGCACTTGAAGGCAAACGTGCCCCTCTGCAGAGTCCCGGGGAGTGAACACCCCCAGGGCCTCCCCTGCCTGCTGGGAAATTTCCATGGAAATGGGGCTGTGGATGCAACCTCCCAGGCTCTCTTCCCTGGTGCCCAGAATTATGCAAAATGGCCCCTTCCAGACAGAAATATCTGCCACTTTTGGCCGCTCTGAGTGAATTCCCCGGCTGCACAGGCAGTGACAGACAGGCTGAGGCACAGTGATTGGCAGAGTCATTGAAGCAGTGTCCCCTCACTGATAAGGGATCGTGTAGCACCTCTATTATCCCTGAGGACTCCGTGTCCAATCTTCCCTCTCCTGCTGCCTGGGAACAGCTCCTCAGTGCCCAAAGGATTCAGACATGGAGAAAAAAAACCCAAAGCCTCATCACACAGCAGGAGGGCGATGGCAGATCCAGCATGAGCTATAACTATATCACAGAATCATCATGGAATGATTTGAGTGGGAAGGGACCTCAAAGATCATTCCAGCCCCTGCCATGGGCAGAGACACCTTCCACTGTCCCAGGTTGCTCCAAGCCCTGTCCAACCTGGCCTTGGGCACTGCCAGGGATTCAGGGGCAGCCACAGCTGCTCTGGGCATGTGAGTGTTCAGCAGATCTCTCTCAAAAACAATCTGTCGAGCACACATTTACATATCCAAGCAAACCAGCAGAGATAAAACCTGCACCTGTTTGTGCCTGGCCAGAGAGCCCCATGGTCGTGCAGAGCTCAGCATCCCGAGGAAGCTGAGCTGAGTGTTCCTACGGCCCCGGAATGGCTGAGTCTGGCACAGCATCAGAGACCAGAGCAGAGGAGGCTGCAGGAGCAGACACAGCCCTTATTTCTGACAGTGAGGTCTCCAGTCTGAGAAACCCCCAAGTCCTGCCCACGCCAGAGCACAAACCTTGGCAGGAGCCCCCAGGATCTCGCTGGATGCTGTGCTGGATTCGGAGGCACCACGAGGGGTTGGGATGCCACCACCTGCCACCAGCAGGACCCAAAGGCCACATCCTCTCCCTGGCAGAGCTCCAGAGCCTTCATCCATCTGCCCCCGCTCAGGGGGCACTGCAGGTCCGAGGGCTTTGGCTACACTCTTTAAAACATAACTGAAAGCAGCCCCTGAGCTCATCCATTTTCAGAGCAGCTGATTTGTCCCCAGGGAGCGGCCGGAGGGGATGGGGGGAGGGAACCAACGCTCTCCTTTCTGTTATAAAAATAACAAAAAGTGATGAATGACCCTCAGAGCCCAGGATGGGAAGCAGCAGCTTTTTCCAGCCCGAGACAAATTACTGCTGTCACTGCAGGTAGAGCCGTGATTTACCCACGATGTACCCGGGCCAGCTCCTCAGCGACCCGGCTTTGCCAGCCCCGCTTATCTCATCAACAAAGGGTTTGTCTGGTTTAAAATCCGAAGGAGAGCAACTGGGGAACAAGAGGCGAGGCAGCACCAGCTAGGATGGCCGGGGATGGCAGGAGGAGCAGCCACATCTGCCTGTGCTTCCCGGGAAGAGCAAACCCAGGAGCTCATCAAGGAGCGTTTTCGCAGCGCCCCGAGCGAGTCTCCATCGTTCCATCCCTCCTCCCTGGATTCCCAAGCGCCATCTGTTGGCATCTCTTCCCATCAACTTGCTCTAACCCGAGCCCAGACAAGGAACATTCTCCTCAACAGGCAGCAACTCGAAAATTGTGGCTCTGATGGAAAAGCCAACAGCACACAGGAGACAATCCCGGCGCTCAGCGCCGAGTTTGCACAGGGCTGGCTGGGTTTCCATCCCTGATTTTATGTGGAACACCCCATATCTGCCAGGCATCTCACCCCACGTTAATAGATTCATTTATTCAGGACAGGGAATTGATAGATTTAGTTTGATTTTCGTTTCATAAGCCGTCCTCCCTGAGCTACATTTCTCTTTTCATTAATGTGCTGATGGAGGAATAAACTTTTAACTCCGAGGATCAGCCCTGTCAAACAGAATCTCCTCGGCTGCCCAGGAAGGGGAGGGAGCTGGGCTGGAAAAGGGCTCCCAGCCAAGGGAGCAGCCTGGCAGGTGATTTTAGGAGAGCCTGCTGACTCCCATTTCCTCAGTTCTCCATCCACTTCTTCCATGGAAGTTTTAGTCGTGGTTTTAACTTGCTCCTCTGCAGTGTCTCACACAGAGCCAGCTGCAAAACCCCACCTGGGAACAGGAGTCCTTGGGGAGTGAGGGGACAGAGAGCAGGGAGAAAGGTGTGGAAAACCTGAGATTCGGACAAATGTAAAGTGGAGAAGGAAAGCCCGGCTTTATGGCAATGGGAATTGCAAGACAATGCAGCTGAAGAACTGAAAGTGTCTCTTATGAGCCAGTTAATGACCCCTCAAAAGAGATTCCTCCTGAGCCTGCCCTCAGGAACTGGGATTTCTCCCCAAACCTTTGGGATTGGATTGTCTCCCCAAAGCTTTGGGATTGGATTTTCTCCCCAAACCTTTGGAATTATGTTTTCTCCCCGGACCTTTGGGACTGGGCTTGAGCGAGCTTTCCTCAGTGCTCCTCCACGTGAGCCACAAAAAGCACAGTCTCTCTTCCCCCACTTTGCATAAAAGATGGAGTTTTCCCATTCCCATGCAGGCACACGGCCTCTGCTCATGCATACATTCATTCAGCTCCTCTTCCAGCGTGGATTCCTTCGCAGAGCAGATCTGTTATGGCAACGCAAACACAAAACACACGGAGATGCTTCCAGATTTTTCCAACCCCAAACGCTTTACGGATGAGATGTAAATCCATGGGTGATCTACTCACTCCTCTGACTCACCATGGAGGTGAAAGATCCCCAGCAAAATCCCCACTCAGCTCAGCCTCGAGAAACGAGCTGCTCTTCCTTATTCCGTGTTTTTGTTCCACTTTAGCAGCTTTGAGGCCGAGCAGTGCAGGGCCAAGCTCTGATCAATAGGATCTGACAGCAAAGCAAGCAGCTCTTTTTCACTCTCCTGATTCACTTTGGGTCTTCTCATGGCTGTGCTGCAAAGGGAAAGGATCCAAACGCTTCTCCTGAAGGATCCAGGCTGGAGAGCATCTGGAGTTGGAGCCTTGCTAATGAGAGCAGCACCGGCTTTATCCACACAAATAGGAAAAATCCCTGGAGAGCTGGGAGTTCAGTTCTGAGTCACGGCCAGGAATTTAGGCAAGGAATACAAGGCTGAACCGAATTAGTAAGAAAACAATAAAAATTGTCGAGCTGGGGACAATTCCTGCGCAGGAGCTGTGAGAGCCAAGGGCAGAGGCCAACAGAGCCCCACAAACCCCTCACGGAAGCATCAAGGAACACACGATTAAATCAATTTTCTCCTCAAAACAAATCCTCCTGAGCACATCGAAAGGCGATGTCCCGAGCGACAGAGAAGGTGTTAATTCCTCTGTAAATAGGGTGCGAAATGCCACAACATCAGATGGGGTTTCTACTCACTTTGCTAATTATGTTCGTCTGTCATCGTTCCGTGGTGCAGCAGGAGAAGGGCTCGGCTCCGGGAAGCAACGCACAATTTTTAGACTTGAGTGGAAAATTTGCCAGAGGCTGTTTTGTCAGAAGGAGGGGGGGAAAAAATCTAACATATGATCTACCAGCATTACTGTAAGGAGTTGTTTTTCAGAGTCCAACTCATAAATCCTGCTTGGGCTCACCGAGATGGACAAACAGGGAAAGCAAAGAACGAGTTTGTGGTGTCAGCCAGCAGTTAAGGCCCCTGACATTTTACTGACAACCTTTAGCTCTTCTCACCGAATATATTTGTGCAAACTTGGCTTTTTAGGTGCCACCACTGCAGCTTCACCTTGGAGCTGGCTCAGGCACAAGGGTGTGACAGAACTCGGTCACTGCCCAGTGCAGGGTCCTGTCAGGTTCAGCACTGAGCCTTGGTGGCCCAAACAGCTCCAGCTCACCCAAATTCCCACTTGTTTTCCCTGGGTAGGCGTTGGAAGCCTCACTGAGCTGTGTTGGTTTGATGCAGGACCTGGAAGGGCAATTTGGAAAGTTTTGCCCTTTCACAAGGGCCTGGAGTGACAAGGGGGGAATGGCTGAAGGAAGGGAAGGTGAGATGAGGTGTTGGGAAGAAATTCCTCCCTGGGGAGATGGGGAGGGGCTGGAATGGATTTCCCAGAGCAGCTGTGGCTGCCCCTGGATCCCTGGCAGTGCCCAAGGCCAGGCTGGATGGGGCTGGGAGCAGCCTGGGACAGTGGGAGGTGTCCCTGCCCATGGCAGGGGGTGGGACAAATCTTGAATGTCCCTTCCCTCCCAAACCATTCCAGGATTCCATGGCTGTGACATGGAGCCTGCAGTGCTCCATGCAGGAATGAATTCCTTCATTTGCCACCCTCAGTTCTCCCTCTGAGCCAGACCCTGCCTGCAGCAGTCCTGGAGTCCGAGACAGGAGGGATGACCCAGCCTCAGCCTTTCCTGGCCCATTCACTGCCTCCTCAGCCACCTGGAACTTTCCAGAGTGCTGCTGCCCTTCCCAAGGTGTCCCAGGGTTAGCAGGGTGGGAGCTTTGTGTGCAAGGAGTAAATAATGCTCGTTTAGGATGAAGCTCTGCCTCCCACAGACCAGGGACCTTCCTCCCTGCTCACCCCTGCTTGAACAAGGGCAGGCTCAGGGAACCATCTGAGCTTGACAAAAGCAGTCTGCAGTCCCACAGAGTCCATTACAGTCCCTGGTCAGTCGTTCTGTCATTAATTATCCTCAGGAGCAGAAATATGCACCTTCTTGCTCTGAATTCCTCTCAGCCCAGCTCCTTACTCTTGTTTTATCCCAGGAAAGTAGGGAGAAAATTACCTTTATTGACTTACAGCAGGTTACTCCTGGTTTATTGCAGGTGTACAGAGAGAATCAGCCCCTCTGGAGTTATTGCTGATTTACAACAGGGAAGCAGGTACACAATTACTTGTGGTGATTTACAGCCCAGTTACCTGTTATTTATTCTAGGTATTTAAGGGTATATCCACATGGGGGCCCTAAGGAAAATTAAACCAAATTAATTTTAAAGTAGATTAGTTAAACTGCGTGAGACCATGACACAAACCCTCCTCTTCTGAATTAAAGAGGCCTTAATGCATTTGAGTTCCTCTTAACTCCTTTTACTTCCTTTCTCTCTTTCTTGCTCCACATCTCCCTTTCCTTTTCACTCTCATGTTTTCCTTCTGTTTGGAGCTCCCTCCTCTGCCTCAGCTCACTCACATTATTCCTTGTGCAAGACACCAAAACCTCCTCCTGTCTCCTCCCCTCGCTCCTCTGTTCTCTCACACCTTTCCCATCTTTCCTGTGACCTTTTCCTCCCCCTGGTGCTCTCCCAGGCGTGCCCAGGGGATCAGCCAGCACTGGGAGAAGTTGTCAAGCAAAACCACTGGGGCCAGCTCCCAGCCTGAGATGGAGAGAGTCAGAGAAACACCAGCAAACACTTCCCAACAAAACCAGCTGTGGCCAAACTGGGAAGGAACATTTTCCAGGAGAGAGAGAGCAAAACATTTCTCTTCTCTGTAAGCATTTAAGTTTTATGAACTTCTCTACCCATCACCAGGCTGGAACCTGAACTGGAGGTGGAAGTGGCTATTTCCACGTGGCAAAAGCTTCCTGATGGCCTTTTCCTCCCTTGATTTAATGAGCAGTCACTGCCTGGACAGAGGGAAAGGTTTTCTGCACTAATTATATTTGTAAGCACTGTGCCAAACTGGGCTGCACTGGGGTCGCTGGTGATGGCCTCATTGGTGCTACAAGAAGAGCTCTGAGACCTGATCAGGCCTGGCTCTGTGGCAGCCTCAGGTCCCACAGACTCCCTGTACTCATCCCATGAATTCCAAATGGTCAGATATTAATGAAAATTCCCCTTTTGATGCCAGGGCAGGAATCTGCCTGGGAGCCTGGCAGGCCAGCTGAGGGGACTGATGTGCCAAAGGAAAGGCCTGGCAGGCCATGGAAAAGGGATGCTTAACTCACCTCTTTGAGTCAGACTCGCGTGGCTCATGCTCATTCTGCCCACCTGGGACAGCACTCATTAAAAAAACCCAAGGTTGAAAGCCTGCAAGAGGATTTGGTGGGGTTTTTTCCCCTTTCACAATAACCTGTGAGTGTACATTACTCACAAAGCTGGGGAAGCTGAGCTCTCAGCTGTGTGTGGCTCTGAGGACTCAGCAGTGCGGCCACTGCTGCAGATACAAATCAAATAAGGCATTTGCCAAATCTAACAGACTCTGCCACCTTTGATCATGTTAATTTTTCTGCTCCCAGTTCCTGCTGTAATGTTATTTCATGAGACACTCAGCCTTCAAAAGAGCAGAACAAAAATTCAGCTTCCCATCCTCGGGCCTTTGAAGAAAGTCTTGGAAATGTAACTCCAGTGTCAGTGTTCAAAACCCCGGAGTCGAGAGGAGAGGGCACACTTGGGGGAAGGCTGACCTGCATTTTAAAGGGTGCTGGGATGAACTTTCAATGTAGAGACTGCTCCAGTCACAGTGTCTAAGACCTGAATTTAACTTCAGCTCAAGAACTTGGGGTTCAAGGAACTCGTCAGCTTCCCCTGGAGTGCCCTTTAGGGTGCTTGGATATCGAGGGTACCCACGAAGTACAGGGAACAGCAGCTGCATGAGGCATCCACCTCTTCCAGGAGCTAAAAAAATATCCCCAAACTCCACAGCCTTCCAACACAGGAAGTCTGGCTGAAAGACAAGCTCTGGAGTCAAAGCCTGCTGCTCATGGAGGCCAGGTCCTGCCCAGGGTGTGGATGCCCCATCCCTGGAAGCATCCAAGGCCAGCTTGGACAGGGCTTGGAGCAACCTGGGTCAGTGGGAGGTGTCCCTGCCCTTGGTAGGGGTGTGAGATGAGGTGATTTTTAAGGTCCCTTCCAAGCCAGGCCATGCTCCAGGATTCTCCGTGGACCAGAGGGAGTGTCAGTGTGGCAAACACCATGAGGACAAACAGGGGGAAGCTTTACAGAGCCCAGCCTTGGCCAGCACTGCAGAGCAGGGGGGAGCTTCACCTTCAGTGAGTTACAGCACAGCTCAACTCTGCTTTTTGTTGTTTTTTTTTTAATTTAATACAAACCTAATTGCAATCTGAGTGCAGAGCAGCCCGGCAGCAGCGGAGCAGCCCGGCAGTAGCTCTTCAGAGCTGCTGGGTTATGAGCAGGGAGATGTTTATGGCCCCATACATTCCTGGGATAATCACTTCCCTGACTCATCCCCTGCTCCATACTTCCTAAATAATGGGCTGGAGCATCACTGATCAGCCCAGATGCACCTTGTGAGCAGCTTTGAAATGCAGAGATGAGGAGAACACGGAGTCCAAGGCACTGCAGCCTGCTCCATCCAGAGGAAAAACTCCTTTAAGTCAAGGAGTGCAAGGTTTGGTTTTTCCAAAGGCACGGATGAGATGGGCAGGGCCCAACTGCTGCTGGATTTTAATGAGACTTAAGCACTTCAGCTGCCAAGGAAATCCCAGCTGACAGTGAGGGCACCGTGGGGTTCGTGTGGATCCACTTGGATGCTCGGGAAGCAGGAAAAGCAGCAGCTGCTCTGGCTGAATAAACACTCCTCTCTCTCCCAGCACAGCCTCAGGCACCCAAAGGTCCTGCTGAGTGCTGCAGGAAGTCCAGGAGACCACACCAAACCCTTGGATTCACCTTCTGCTCTGCTCCCAGCTCATCTGAGGTGTGGCTGAATCCCTTTCACTACTCTGTCCCAGTTTTCCCATGGGGATGACAGTCCAGGCTCTGGGAGCAGGATCCCAGAGCACAGCACTGGCTGTGCTGTGGCTGCAGATCCCTGTTTGATAACCCAAATACTGTTACTGGTCAAGGGGAGGAAGCCCAGGGCTGAGCTTCAGCTGAACTGGCACAGCTGGGATGAAATTGTGCCTCTCCAGGTCCCAGGGAACCCCAGGGAGGTGGACACAGGACACTCATGGTGGGCACAACTGAGGTGACCAACGGGATCAACTCCAGCATTCCCACCTCAGCCTGAGGAGAAACGAAAGGCAAAAGGAGAAAAGGCAAAAGAATTCACCTGGTGTGACACAAGAGTCAGGAACACCAGGCCAGGTGCCTTCCCTGTCAGTCCAGAGTCCCTTGATCCCAGAAAAACCAGCACAACCAAAATGTGGTGCCCCAGTGGGACACAGCTGGCTCATGTGGGCACTGCTGGCACAGAGGGTTCTGCTCTTCCTCTCCTCCCAAAAGCATCGGGCATCCTCCTCCAGGCCGCTCTCCCCAGTGCCCAGCATGCCCATTCCAAACCCTGCTCCTGCACCTTCCCACTGCCCACCCTGGCTGCAGCTCCTCCTTGTCTCCCCTGCCTCCAGGAAGGGCTCCCAAAGGCTCCAAACTGTGCTTCTCATGGGGCAGAACATCATGGGCTGATTGCTTTGGACTCCCACTTGTCCCAAGCAAAGTCACAGAATCCCAGAATTCAGGCTGGAAAAACCCTCCAAGAGTGTCAAGTCCAAGCTGTGACCCATCCCCACATTGTGACCAGCCCAGAGCTGGTGTTCCTTGTCCAGGTGTTCCTTGGACACCTCCAGGGATGGGCACTCCATCACATGGTGCAGAAAACCCCATGAAGGGTCTGTCTGAGCACAGAACTGTCCCCTCAGGGGTCACTCCCAAGGCTTGGACACCCTGCAAATGAGGCTCCTGCTCAGAGGAGCTGCTCTCTGCTCCCTTTCCATTTCATTTTCCTTCCATTCCCAGCAGAGGGAAGGCAGCCAGAGCTGTTTTCTCCCCTGTGCTGCAGGAAGGAGCTCTCAGTGTGAGCCCCCTGGCAGCTCTGATCCCGCTCCCTGCCCTTCCAGGCCCATCTCCCAGGACTGCCTTGGAAAATCCGATGGCTCCTCAATGGAGAAGGCTCTGCTGTGCCACCAGGATTGTTTATTTTCTGCAGCAGCTGAGTGATAAATCAAACTGACACCGCCCAGCACCGCGAAGCCTCCTCAGCTGCAGCGAGAGTCGGGCGAGGTTTTGTCTGCGCCGCTCGGAACATTCCCAACATTTAACTTCCCTTTGCAGCAGTGACTCAGGCACGGGGAGATGGATGAGGGTGGCAATGCCAACCCCTCCCTCCTCTCCCCAGGCACACAGAGCCAGCAGCTCCATCCTGGCTGTGCTGGCACAGCCTTCCCAGCACTTCTGGATCACTCCAGAAGCACAGCCGAGGCAAAAATGTGGATTTTAACTCTGAAATCCTAATGAAAATCCCCAGGGCACGGCCACCNTTCCCTCCAATGCCCGTTTCATCACCCACAGACACTCAAAAATCCCCAGCTGTGACCCCCAACTGGACAACTTCAGCCCCTTCCTTTGGTGTGCCACAAGCTCTCTATAAATGTTGCTCTCCACTCTTCAACACTGATACAAAACATCCTATTTTTGCACCATTTCAAACGGCTCTGAATTGTAGAGGCAACTCTTTATCAAAGCCATCGGAGGAGATGAAATAATTTTATCATCTGTCCTTTGAAGAGCTGATTTTTTTTTTTATTTTTTTCCCCTCAAATATCCAGGCAGCTCCAGCAGACTGCAAAATATTCTGTTGTTTCTGTCAACTTCTGGACAAATCTCTTGATTAACACCCCCTCCAAGCAATTCTCCCTCCTTTCTGGTTTCTTCCCCTCTTTTATAGCATTTGCTGAGGGGAAGGCACGTTATCAATAACGGGGATTGCACATGATGGAATCTGATTGATAGGCTGTAATAAACGATATTATAATTCAAGCAGTGGCTCTGATAAGGTAATCTGATACATCAGGAGTGCAAGAAAGTGGAAATATCTGCAGAAAATGATTGTGGCTTTTGGCTCTATTGCTGATTCCCTCCAGCCATCCAGCACAGAGACTGTGGCAGGGAACTGAGGGGCTCTCACATCCAGAGGAGACTCACATCCATCAGATGTTTGCAGGGAGCTGAAGTGGTTATTTTTAATAGATCCATCACCAAAAGTGGTGTTTTTAATAGATCCAACACCATTGGAGGCAGAACAGAGGCTGGAGGGCTCCTAAAGCTGGGGAAGGGGAGGCTCCCTGGGCAGAGGGTGGCAAAGGCTGGCTCTGAGGGTGGGGCTGCACTGGGGTCACCCCAAAAGGGGAGATCCCACCCAGCAGGGTGATGGGAACCATGAGCTGCTTTCACCACTCAGAAATATTCCAGCCAGACACGACTTTTCAGCAGTGAAGGGATTTCTTAATGGGCACTGCTGGTAATTAGCACAGGCAGAGCCTCCTGTCCTGCAGCCAGGGCAGAGATGACAGCAGAGCCTCCACTTTGGCCTTCAGGGAACACCAGGTCAGCTCAGCTCTTCCCCAGGCCACGTCTTATCACTCTGCAATTCCTCTGCAGCTGAAATAAATCCTGGTTCTCTCACTGCCTGAAGTTCCCTCGCTGTTGTATCCTAAGGGAGGCTTTGGAAGTGAACTTTGTCCCCTGGCAGTGGCTGAAGGCAGCAGTGGCACACAACGCTCACTGTTGGCCTGGAATATATTAGCAAATATTAACCCAAAAGCTGGGTGTAATCAGAGGAAAGAGAGAACACAGACCCAGCAGAAGATCTGTTCTTGCACCTCTGAGGGTGGCACCAGCACTAGAGACTGAACCCCTAAGTCTTGTTCAAGTCCAGGAATTCCATCAGCCCAATCCTCTCTCTCCTCCCTTTGCCCAAGGTGGTCCCAGCTGAGCTTTTCCCGAGGCTCAGGACCCAGCTGGGAGCAGAGGAGGAAGCTGCAGGTCCTACCCAGCAGCTGGAGCCCAGATCTCGTGGCTTTTTTATTTTCTGAGAACATTTTACCAAACTGCCCCACCTACCAAGCAGCCTCAGCAAATATTCCTCACTGCCCTGGGCGTGTTGAGAGCAGCAGCCAAAGTTCCCAGAGAAGCCCAGCTGAGGATTGCAGAGTTTTCTCCTTTTTAAGAGGCAGATTCCTCCAGCAGGTAACTTTGGCCAGGACAGCTCCCCTGCAGATCCCCCTCCATCCTTTGGTGAGGGTTTTATTTACACACAGGCACGTTTTGATCTGCTTATTTAAAAGCTTTCAAACCCCTCAGCCCCAGCTGGACATCAGAACATCTTCCAGGAGGGGAACACACCAGCCTGCCCTGCTCCCTAACTGGGAGTTGTCCTCATTAACCTCATTATTTCCCTCAGGAAGGATGCCCACGGAACCCAACGTCGTGTTCCTCATTCCTGACTCTGCTGCTGAAACCCAAGGTGAAGTTCCTGGTGATAAAGAAGTCTCTTTTCATGTCTCCTCCTCACTTTAAGTACCTGCTTTGGTCTCTCCAGCATTTTGGTTTGGGATCCTGGCTCCTGCTGCTCGGGGCCACGGGGATTTCTCCATGAGACCTTGGAAGTCAAGTGGTGGAATCAGTTTAATGGGGAGCCTTGGAAAAGTGTGGGATCTGGTTTGCTGAGCATGGAAAGAGCTGGGCTGGGAGGGTGGGATGAAGATGGTGAGGGTGAGGAGGGTGTTGAAGGTCACTGGGGCTGTGGCCACACTGGCCCTGGTGCCACCAGCATTGGCCTCACTCTTGGAGACCCCTCCTGCTGGAGGGATTCCTGAAGGATTCAGCTCCAGGCTGTGTGTCCATCCCCACATGAAAGATTCCTGGGGATGCTTTTATGTCCCCCAAACATGGGCAGGCAATAAATAACTGAGAATTTCATGGATGGGGCCATCCAGCTCTGAACGTTTGTCACACTTGTCACACTCAGGTTGTCACCCAGCAGGTGACAGTGACACCAGGACAAGGGGCCAGCTGAGTGAGATTTCCCCTGCCCTGAACTGGCTCATTTCTGGAAAGAGAAAAGGTAAAAACTTGGGTCCAGATGCAGCGTCTTAAAGAGGAAATAGCTGGGGCTGTGCAGAACAGGATGGCAGTTCCAAAGACATCTGCTTTTGGAATATAAAAAAGGTCTTTATTTCTGCTCTAAAGTGCCCATAAAACCATAAGGATCCATGAGAAGCTACAATAAATGCACCAGACCTTTCCTATAGTGTGTGCAGAAGGATTTTTTTAAAGTGCATTTTTAATTATTAAAGTCATGAAAGCAGCGTATTTCTCTGTGCAGCAGCAGCCTCTCCCCACAAGGATGTTTTGGGGATGGAAAGGGCCATTTTAGGTGCAACCCAATTTGATGAAGGCGAATTCTTTCAGGGAAAGGAAAGGAATTGCACCAGTGAATCAGCTCACTGTGCTGTTCCATTTTAAAAGGATCTTAAAGGGTGACTCAGGGCAGGAATGGACCCACACAGGCAACAACAGGAAAAAAACCCCACAAGGCTTTTCCTGGAGGGTGAACTCCACCAGGTGTTCACATCTGCTGATAATTAAGTCCAGCTGAGTTTCAATAAACTGCTAAATCTGCCCAAGGAAACCCAGGAGTCCAGGGCAGAGGAGCTGGAAATTGAAAGCTGATGCCCCAATTGAAGACCTCAAATGGAATATTAACTTTCCTCTTTCTTAAAAGAGAGAAAAAGATAAGATACATTTACCAGACTGAAGAAACATAAAGAAAACAAACCCCAAACCCTGCCAAAATGACACAACTTCCCAAACAGACAAGAAATAAAAAATTTGAACACCATTCCCTGACATGCAAGTTGTTCCTGAACAGATGAAATAAGGGAGGGGGTGTGGATTCAAAGCCCAGAACTCTGGGGAGTGCCAAGCACTTCCCTGCTCGAGAATAAAATGCTTTCTGAAAAGGTTTTGTTGGACTCATTTATGGGTAATGTAAGTTACAGCTTAGAATGTGGTATAAATATTTTACACACCACTCCAAGGAGCTTTGTGCTGAGAGCCCAGGAGCTGGGGGGGTTTGTTTGCCATCGTTCTGCAGGAATCAATTCCAATTGATCCGTTTGGAAGGGCTGGTGCTGCTCCCGAGGCTCTCCCAGTCCCTGCTGTTGGTTTAGTTGGGTAAACTCTGGGAATGGAAATGGCTTTTTCCTGGTTGCACCAGCAGCAAAGAGGAGTCACCTCCAGAACCTCCTCCAAGGGAATGTGGGGGGTTTGTGGGAAGGGCTGGAGATGCTTTGGAGGTGGCTGGGGAAGGACAGGGAGCTGATGGAGCGAGGCCAGAGGAGGCTCCAGGATGAGCCAAGGGATGGGGCAGCTCTGCTGAGGGAAAGGCTGGGGTTGCTCAGCCTGGAGAAGGGACCAGGGGTGACCTCACGGTGCCCAGCAGCGATCCCAGCGGGGCATGGGGTGCCAGTCCTGGAGGAGAAGGGGGGGAACAGCTCCAGCAGCTGGGGAGCCCCAGCACCCGGCCTGCCTGTGCCACCCTGGGCAGGTTTATCCTGCCTGTGCCACCCAAGGACAGAGATTTATCCTGTCTGTGCCACCCAGGGGCAGATTTATCCTGTCTGTGCCACCTAGGGCAGGTTTATCCTGTCTGTGCCACCTGTGCCACCCAAGGACAGATTTATCCTGTCTGTGCAACCCAACCACAGATTTATCCTGTCTGTGCCACCTCTGCCACCCAAGGACAGATTTATTCTGTCTGTGCCACCTGTGCCACCCAAGCACAGCTCTTTCCTTCCTTCCTCTGCCACCTGTGCCACCCAAGCACAGATTTATCCTGTCTGTGCCACCCAAGGGCAGATTTATCCTGTCTGTGCCACCTGTGCCACCCAAGGGCAGATTTATCCTGTCTGTGCCACCTCTACCACCCAAGGACAGCTCTATCCTTCCTCTGCCACCTGTGCCACCCAAGGACAGCTCTATTCTGTCTGTGCCACCTCTGCCACCCAAGCACAGCTCTTTCCTTCCTTCCTCTGCCACCTGTGCCACCCAAGCAGGGCTCTGCCAGGCCTGCTAACACTGAGAGTTGCTTTCTCTGCCCCTCAGACGATGTTCCCAGAGCAGCTGGCTCTCAGGGGTGCCCAGACAGGCTCTGAGGTGGCATCAGTGATGTCCAAGGGGTGTGCTGGGCTGGGAGGGCTCAGCCACAGAGGGTGGCACAGACAGAACAGGGACAAATTCCTCCTCCTGCTGCTGAGCCAGAGCCAAATGACAAATCCGTCCCAAAGCCAGGACAGGAGTCCCAAGAGTCCCTCAGTCCTGGTCCTCCCTGATTTCCCAGAACAAACCTCCATCCCAGCCTTATTGAATGGAATTGTTTAAACAAGGACAGCGATTTTTACATTTCAATTTGTCTCGGCACGTGTCTAAGCAAAGCAACACGAACAAAAGGGACCTGTCTTCAGCTGATCATAATGCAATCAAATTAAAAGTTTATGTTCTTTAAACACAGCAATGCCTGTCTTTGATGGCTCCAAAAAAAAAAAAAGTGGTTCAATAGAGGAAATCACGGAGTGTGAGCAGGAGTGGAGGTGGGAATCAGGTGCATCAAAAGGAGGGAAACAAGCACCGAGCTAATGAATGTGAAGGCTTTGACTTGGCTGAGTGGGATGGGATTTGTCATCCTCCAAAGCGTTGTTTTTGTACAGGAAAACCAGAATATTTCAAGGTTTTTTGGTTTTTCTTTTTTATTTCTAACAGGACAAAAGAGGAGCTGCACCACTGGCTGTCGCTCTGAGCCGGGAGGTGCCACTGGATTTGTCACCTCAATGTAAGAATTTCCCTTGGACTTCTCGTCACTGTTCTACCTGTCCATCACACAGCAGGAAGCACCACATTCATTCCCAACAGAAAACTGCATCCCAGAGGCCTGGGAATTGAGCAGGGAGTGATGAAGCCCTGGAAACCTCTCAGCAGGGGATGGGGCTGCCTCACCCTCAGCTGGAGGCTCCCAATCCCTTCCCGTGGCTGGCTGGGGCTCCAGGCAGGCCCTGCTGGAGGGTCACCCTCCCTGGCAGGTGAGATGATCCCACAGCTCGTCCTGATCCTAAAAATCTCAGGCTCTCCGAGATTCCGTGGCATCATTTCCCAGGATGCATGTGCTAAAATTAGGGGGAAAAAAAGGTGTTCTGATTTAAATTCACCCTCCAGGCAGGCTCATTTCAGAAACTGCAGCTACTTGCTCTGAAAACATTTTGGTCTGGAAACCTTATGAGATTCCAAATGTTTTATACATTTTACTGCTGAGTGGGCAAGAAATAGAGACTTGTCCTTCCAGGTTTATCAGCTCCTGTTCAATATGATGGAGGACAGGCAGAGCTGTGACAGGGAGGCTGCTGGAGCTCTGCTGCAATTTGGGAAGTGCTGGGGGTCTCATCAGGCCCCTGCTAAAGATTCAGGGCTGCTCCTATTTCAGCTGAACCATCTTTTTACCCAGTCCCACTTCTGCATCCCACCCTTCACTAGGAATAAGAGAAATAAATAAAGCCAAACCAGACACAAAATAAAAGTCACCTCCATGACGAGCACCCTTCCCTGGTAACAGCCTCATTTCCTTCTTCTCTCACTTATTAAAAAAAAAAGAAAAATCTAATTGCAGCAGCACATTTAGAAGGGAAAATAAAAGGCTTTTTATGCTGCTGCTGCTGCCCGCAGGGTTAACATTTGCAAAGGGCTGAGAAAGAGCCTTCGGACATTGTAATTAACGGCTCTGAGGGCTCCTCCCAGCACACGCGGGGTCACCGCAGTTCCCGCAGCTCTCCGGGCTCCGCAAAACTCCAGCACATCCCAATTGTACCAACAAAGCAGGAGCCTGGCTGGGCTCTGTGCTCAGGGCATGCAAAGCTGCCCCCCCCCCGCAGCAGCACCCGCACGGGATTTGCTCCAGGACGTGCCTCAAGTTGTGCCAGAAGAGGTTTGGATCCCATATTTGGAACCAAATTGGTCCCAGAAGCATCGTAAAGCACTGGAAGGGGCTGCCCAGGGCAGTGGTGGAGTCACCATCCCTGGAAGTGTTGGGAAAACGTGTGGTGTGGCACTTGGGGACGTGGTGTGGTGTGGCACTTGGGGACGTGGTGTGGTGTGGCACTTGGGGACGTGCTTTAACGTGAACACCGTGGTGGTGCTGATGCCTTAGGTTTTAAGTTTCCCATTTTCCAGGTCCTGCACTGCCTGGTGTGCACCTCTGAAGCTCCAGTGCCAGCTGCTGTTCCCTGGTCAGACCCAACAAACCTCGCCAGGTTTGCTCTCCAAGGACACTGAGCTTGGCCCAGGCCCCAGAATGTGCAAACCAAAGGGGAGGCAAACTTGGGGGAACGACACCATGAACTGGGGTTATAACTGAGAATTAACTAACCCTGATATGGAAATGCACCAAAGTGATAAAAGTGTGAAGAACCCGATGAACTGGGGTTATAACTGAGAGTTAATTAACCCTGATATGCAGATGCACCAAACTGATAAAAGTGGGAAGAACCCGTGCCCGGGGTCCATCCTGGCTGGAGCCTTTGGACTGCCCAGGGTGTGCCTTTGAAGGCCCTTCCAATAAATACCTCCTTTTATTCTCTTACTCTTGTCCAGCCTCTGTTTTTAGGTGGCCACCCCAGGTATCAGTGCTGGGCTAAGGGTCAGACTTGGACATCTTAAAGGTCTTTTCCATCCTTATGAATTTATGAACCATCTCCCTGAGGCCTTGGCTTTGCCAGGGATCTCCCTCGAGCTCTTCTCAGGGAAAGCAACGCCCTCCTGCCTGCCAGGAGGGAGAACAGCTCAGGAGCACAGTGACACTCCCAGGGACCCCAGCTTGTTCCCAGGATGCCAACTGGGAGCTGGCCTGGCTCTCAAAGCAGTTCTGGTTTTTGCCTCTAAACCAAACAAGTTTGCTAAGATGACATCAAAGAAGAATTAACATGGAGCAGTCAGGAGAAATTTCCATCCACAACACACCTCTTTCCCTCTCCGTGCCTGCCTCATTAAGGAGGCTTCAATGAAATCCTTTCAAACACACACGGCACAAAAACAATGGAGTGATTGCGGTTTGTGAGGAGCTGGGATGCCATTAGCATATGAACATCAGAATGGGGCTGCAGCAGCTCTGGGCTGTCTATACCGTTTTACATTCCCAGGTTTGGGGTTTGGGCTTTTCTTTTGCAATTCTGGTCCAATTCCTACCCCTCAGCTGAAGCCCAAGGTTCAAATAAACCAGGGCCAGGCTGGGCAGGGCTTGGGACTGCTCTAAAGGAAGGCGGCCCTGCCCATGGCAGGGGTTGGAATGAGATGGGGTTTGAGGTCCCTCCCAGCCCAAACTGCTCCAGGATTTAGTGAGCAGCAGGAAAACTGTCCGAGGAAGTGGTGCCAAGCAGCACAAACTGGCAGTGGGTTACACAGCAGCTCCTGCCAGCGCTCAGCAGCCCCGGGGCACAGGGAATGGTGACAGCAGGCAGAGGTGGATGGATGTGTCACAAGAGAGCCTTGGAACATCGTCCCAGTCCAAGAGAGCGCTGGGAAACAGCGGCTTCTCCTGGGATCTGTCACAGACACAGCTCGGGGGTTGGATCTTCATTCCCTGTGAGGCACGCAGGTGTCACCCTGGGCACAGAGGGGGCAGGTGACAGGGACTGCCCCCAGCCCATCCCTGCGGAGAAGCAGCGATGCTCACACGTGCAATTACCCTGCAGCCTCCTATTGATCGGCTCATTAAATAATCAATAGTTACCTGGTGAGAAGGCTTCCTGTTTCCTCTACACATCGCATCTGGCACGATCTTTGTGCCCCGAAGCAAAGGAGGAGACTTCTCTGAGTCTCGCTTGGCACAGATGGAGCCTGACTCGGGGCACAGCAGATGGGAGGATGCTGCCTGCGATGCTGAGGAGTTAATAAACGTTTCCCTCCAGACACCTGGCTTCGTTCCTCTTTTCTCTACGAATGATGAACATTTCTCCTGCCCTGTTCACCACTTCCTCTGGCCCACCCACTGAGTCACTTGGATCCTCTCAGGTCTGGTTTAAACACAGCTACTCCCCCTCAGTGCTCCTGGTGGCCACGTCATCGTTTCCTGTGCAAGAGCTTTATACACTGGATTTACACAGGAATTTTAAAAGCAAAGAATTACACAGCACCTGGGCCACCCCTCTCTCGACCATCCCTGTGTCCCACCACCACAATTTCATTTACTGTCAACAACTGCTTTATTCAGAAATTAATCCCTTGCAGCCACCCAGGAGGCTCAAAATCAGGATTTTCAGTGTTAAAGCCACAGCTGAAACCAAAGAAGCAGTGCCATTAGTTAGGAGCAGCAGCCAACTAGCACAATTCTTACCAAGGTGAGTCTCCCCTGCTCTCCAAAGGCTGCAAAGACAATCCACCTTAATGAAGAGGCACTGAAAGCAATTCCAAGCCCACGCAGCCCTGAGGTGGCAGAGCTGTGCTGGCATTGAGCTCACACAACTGTTCTGCTCTCAGCAGCCCCTCATTTCTGCCCCTTGCTGCCTCCTCTGGCTCTTTGCTGCTCCACCGTGTTGCTGAAGTGGCAGAGCTGTGAATATTCCAGCCTTTCCAGCTGTTCCGTGGAAGGGGTACCCCTCTTCCTGAGCCACAGCCGGAGGGAAGGTCATTTCTGCCTCCACTGCCATCCCTGGCTGAGAGGAGGTTAATAAATATTTATAGAGCTAAATGCTCAGAGGTGCAAACAATTGAGTGTTTTGCAAATGTCACTGAGTATGATGTGGAGTGTGCAGGTCCCTGAGAGTGTGAGACAGGGTGTGCAAGTCCCTGGGTGTGTGATCTGGGGTGTGCAGGTCCTGGATGTGTGATATGGGGTGTGAACATCCCTGGGTGTGTGATATGGGGTGTGCAGGTCCTGGGTGTGTGATATGGGGTGTGCAGGTCCCTGGATGTGTGATCTGGGGTGTGCAGGTCCTGGATGTGTGATATGGGGTGTGAACATCCCTGGGTGTGTGATATGGGGTGTGCAGGTCCTGGGTGTGTGATACGGGGTGTGCAGGTCCCGGATGAGTCCCAGCAGGGTGTGCAGATCCCTGGGTGTGTGATATGGGGTGTGCACATCCCTGGGTGTGTGATATGGGGTGTGCAGGTCCCTGAGAGTGTGAGACAGGGTGTGCAGGTCCCTGTGTGTGTGATATGGGGTGTGCAGGTCCTGGGTGTGTGATATGGGGTGTGCAGGTCCATGGGTGTGTGGCACAGGGTGTGCAGGTCCCTGGATGTGTGATCTGGGGTGTGTGATATGGGGTGTGCAGGTCCCTGAGAGTGTGAGACAGGGTGTGCAAGTCCCTGTGTGTGTGATATGGGGTGTGCAGGTCCCTGGGTGTGTGATATGGGGTGTGCAGGTCCTGTGTGTGTGATATGGGGTGTGTGATATGGGGTGTGCAGGTCCCTGGGTGTGTGATATGGGGTGTGCAAGTCCTGGATGTGTGATATGGGGTGTGCAGGTCCCTGGGTGTGTGATACGGGGTGTGCAGGTCCCAGATGAGTCCCAGCAGGGTGTGCAGCTCCTGCCTTTGCTCACACAGAGACACACAAACTGCTCTGACACATCTGGACAGATGCAGAGCGGCCCTGCCGAGGAGGGGTTGGGGAATGAGGGGCTGGAAGTGTCCAAAGCCGGGCTGGAGGGGGCTTGGAGCAGCCTGGGATGGGGGAAGGAGTCCCTGCCCATGGCAGGACGTGGCAGTGGATGGGGTTTGATGTCTCTTCCAACCCAGGCTGGTCTGTGGTAATTATTCCATGAGGATTGACTTCCATCGGCTCAACTTCCACTCTGAACATCAAAGCAAAACTCCCCCAGGCCCTTTGGCCAGTTCAGGGGCCACTGATAGTCCGTGACAGTGATTCCAAAAGAACCCAACTCCAGGGCCTCACCGTGTCCTGCAGACACACAGCAGGCTCTGTCCAAGCAGTCTGCAGACTAAACAGACAACAAGGCTGGCTTTGCTCCATTTTGCCAACAAGGCAAGTGCCCAAAATTCTGCAGAGCCCCATGCTCAGGGAAACTGCCTCAATCCCAGCATTTCACGTAGGAACTCAGATTTAAAGGTGTTTGGTAAATCCCCAAGCACTGCATCATGGTTGAATTTTGGATATTGTCCCGTAGCTGCTGCTCTGCATCCCATATACAATCCCTGCATGTCCTGAAGCACTTTGTGCCTCTGCAGGAGTCACAGGGGCTGTTTCTTCCATCCAGCACAGCATTGAAGCAGCACCTCCCCCAAATTGCCCCAAAATGCAGGGTGTGGCTTTCACTCGAGTGGAACTTGTCATTTGGAGAACAGAGGGCTCAATCCTAACGTGGCAAATCACACACCCTGCAAAGGGCAATGGGGAATGTACAAACATCGGGGGGGGGGAAAGGCAGAAATTGCAGTTATTGAGTGAACAAGGTAAAAGGAAAAATCCATGCCCTGGCAGGTGACCTCCTCCAGGCTGTTGTGTTCTCCAGGAGCTGTGAGTGTTTGTGCTGCAGCTTCAGTAGCTCTGCATTCTGGGGCCACTCTGCACTGAGAAATGACAATAATTTCTTTGTTTGTGCATTAATGGAAAGGGA